>JASSUY010035508.1:0-24782 GCA_032466535.1 Forpus xanthops
AAAGTTTAGATTGGATCTGAGGAAGAAATTCTTTAGTGTAAGGGTGGTGAGGCACTGGAATGGGTTGCCCAGGGAAGATGCGAATGCTCCATGGCTGGCAGTGTTCAAGGCTGGGTTGGACATATAGCCTTGTGTGTCATGTTTTAATGGGAGGTGTCCCTGCCCAGAGCAGGTGGGTTGGAACTAGATGATCTTAAGGTCCTTTTCAACCCTAACTACTCTATAATTCTATGATTCTGTGAAACCAGCTCTGAGAATCATCATTGCAGTGCTAGGAGGCAGGCTGTACTGTAGAAGGCGTTCCTGGGAAGGCAGTATTGACCTGGATGGCATGAAGTTCTACTTCCCTGCATTGCATGAGGTTCAGGCTTTTATACTAAGAAAAATGCACACTTATTCTGATGCAGGGGGCCAGCTTATGTCAGAAGAAGTGGTCAGCAATATCCAGAAAGATCTCCAAGGGTTGGGACTTTTCCAGGGAGTTCTAAAGCTGAACTTTTTGGGGAGGAACCAAAGCTGGACTTTCCAGGGAGCAGCCAAAGCAGGACTCTTCAGGGAGGAGCCAAAGCAGACAAACAGTACCTTTCTATCTTTGTGTGTTTCACCACAGACCATTATCTATTGTCCCTGACACAACATAGTACACAGTGCCAGTTCTTTCCTTCTGGCTGAAATACACTTTAAGACCTGAAGTCAAGATTGCAAGACAAGTTTGAGGAATGTTCTGCTTGACCAGAAATAAATTAAAAAATAAATAGTAGCTTTTGATTTGGTTTAAAATGAGCTTGTTAAGCAGCACTGACTGTTTTGTTTGCTGTGATGCCTAAAATAGATATGAAACGACTTGATCTAAAAGGAACCATTTGATAGTAACTATCAGTTCCACCAGGATGGCTGGAGAATTTTATTGAGAACTTTTTGATGGTTAGGTGGGGATTTCTGTCATTTATTACTACAATTTATTACTACAATTTTGGAAAAGTTAGTAGTAAACTTTTACATTTTATTTCTTCCAGAAAAATAGACACATAATACCACAACACCTATGGTTATCACCATAGTATAAGAACCTTGTAGTTGCTTATAATTTTAACATTTTAGGCTGAAAACAGCTAGGTTAGTGATCTGCCTTTAGCTGAGGTATTTAGAAAGTTTCAGCTCATCAACTTGCAAGAACGGAAGTAGTAAAACTGTTCCCAGATTGGAACTGTTCCTAGTTGTGCTCCAAAAGAGTCAGCACTTGGAGAAAGGATTTGGAGTTCAGCAGTGGGCTTCTCCAGTGCTGAGGATGGGGCACTTATGCCTTACGTCAGTGTCAGTTCAAACTTGATCAAAACACAGTTGCTGATTATATCTTTGGAATGAGCCATTTGGGTCAGTTGATTATTGAAAGTAAACTAAAACTTTATCTCACAGTGAAATTTAAAAAAAAAAAAAAAAGGAAAATTATGGTACAGCAAAACCACTGCTTTTTAACATCATAGGATCTGGGGGGGAAGATTTTTTTTTTTTTTCAGATTTAGTTTTTATATTCTTATTATCTTAGTCTGATTCACGTGGTTATAAATTAAACTAATTTCTGCAAATAGAGTCTATTTTGTCTGACTTGCTTGGTGAGTGATCTCTCCCTGTCCTTATTTTTACTCATGAGTCTTTCTTTATACTTTCTGTCCCCTGTCCAGATGAGGAGAGGTAGTGATAGAGCGGTTTTGATGAGCATCTGACACCAGCCTGTGTCAACAGAGGCAATTATTAACAGAAACTGCATCTGGAATTTGCATCCAGTGCATTATATTAAACAAATACTGCATTTAAGTATATTTATTTCTGTCCTATATCAAAATTCTGGTAACTGTAATTCTGTAACAGTATACAAATGCTACTTGATCTCCAGCTAGCGTATCTTACCGCTAGCAGTTATTGCTATGAATACTGCAGCAAATGCCTAGAGCACTGTCCTTAAGGAAGTTACATTTACTCCAACATGTAGGAAAATTGTACAGTATGTTTAGGTTTTATAAGTGCATTTAATTAGAAGCTACACTTAGGTGCTGACTCTAAGCATTTTTCAGCAGGAGGTAGTGTGTACTATGAAGGTTTTATAGGATGTAAAATGCATCAGTAAGCATTATCTAACATGTCTAAACCAAAATTCAGGCTAAAGATCTGGTGCTTTCGATGTTATTATAATTTCCCCGAGCATCATATGTATAATTACATTACCAGTTGATTAATTTCTACCCTTAAATGTAAACAGAAAATAAAGTTATCAGTTTGACTTCACACTATAAATATGCTGCAGTGGTTGAGAGTAATTAATGGTCTGATATCCTCGTGTACTTTCTTGTAGATGTTTGTAGTCCTCTTATCTTCATTAGGCTCCACATGGGAAAACAGATCCACTCAGGCAGACTGCAGTGTGGTGACTCACACATTGCTAAATGCACTGGTGTTCAGAGCTTGGGGAGTGCCTATGTCACTATTTTATTCTTCCTTGGGGGCAAAATACAGAGTTTTTAAACAGACTGTATTTTGAGATCTGATGGTTGGTTTTCAGGCACAAGACCAGACAGATACCCCTGTCAAACTTAGTGTTTTATAGAGATAATTTTCCAATCTTTTTGCCATTTTCCATTCTCATTTCTGGATGCAAGTGTGTGAATGACAACACTGCCATATAAGTGATAAAATGAGTAGACATAATGAGTTATTCAAATCCTCAAAAAATAAACCTCACGGTTGTGGGATTTTTCTTCTTTGATGCTTTGGATCAGTGCTAAGAGGTGCTCGAAACAGGGATTAATCCCTTCTTTGCACAGGTGCAATCTTCAATGTTTCTATCCAGATGTTTTTACAAAAGCCAAAGGGAGATATCTGTGAGACCAGCCTTATAACACTGATCCGAGGATATCAAAGAATATACAAAATGCCAAAAGTATGCTTTAATCCTTCCAGCAGTGGGTTTTCAAAACTCAAGGTTAGTTTCAATCATCTCAGTATAACTACAGATGCTCTTATTTCTTACTTGTCCCAGGAGGAAGGTCTGAGTCTTTTGCTATGTAAAGAGAGGTGCAAGACAGAGTACTTGTACCCATGCTTCACACCATATGTATAGAGCAATCTGAACTGTCATACTGTGATCCATGTTGCTTACTCATGTACCTCTTCTTTCGTTTTTTTTTTGTTTTTTTTTTTTTTTTAATTAGAGGGCAGCAATTGTGTACTCCTTTTTTTTTCTGTAGTATTCAGTAGTGTCTGAGTAGAATTTGTGCAGTATTAAGTATTCAACCTGATGATCAGCTTGAGACCTTAGGATGCTGCTTGGGAAGCCAAAAATTGTAACAGATTTCAGCTGAAAAGTGCTGAGATGGGATTTAAATGGAAATGCAAAATTTACTGATACAAAGTAGAGGTGGAGATGAAACTGGATGGAAATTGACTTAATAGATCAATACAAGTTGCATACACATTTTTTCTTGAGAGTCTGTATAATGGTCAATTGTACAAATAGAGCAAATGGTCAATTGCCAAGAGGCCAATTGTACAGAATTGGAGAACAGCTGGCAACTGAGCCATACAAGAAAGTTAATAGGAGCAAATTAACTCTTGATGAAGAATTTTGACATATATGGTCTCAGTTCCTAGAGTTATGACTAAGACTGCTAATCATGTTCAATGTTATTTTAACTCTGCAAGTGTGAATATTCTTATGCACTTAAACTTCCTGATATACAAGTTGCAACTTTTCATAAAATTAACAAATTTTTAGGAGAATTTTACCCCAAGGAGTCATGTTTGTATTTCTGAGGAGGAAGCTCACTCCTTGCATAGGGGAAGTCATCAGAATATCTGTCCACTCCTCTACTAGGTAGCTCCAAAAGGTCTCTGGATCTCCAGTGTCTCTATGAATGGTTTCGTCAGACAGAATCTAGTCCTGTGTCTAGACAGAAATACAAAATGATTTTGACTGAGCTGATCAGCACTAGTTCGTTGGCTGTCAACATTGTACGAAAATCGGAAAAAAGTAGTTTTCTTGCACAAAGGTGATGACGGTCAGGAGGGTGGAAATTATTTCTGTCCATTTTATTATTCTGCAGCATGTCTGAGAGAAAAAAAAAACAAGAATATTATACATATTAAATTAATATATCACCTAATCCTAGTGGTATTTGCAATGTGTTCGCTACCTTAAATAAAAGTACAGTTATGAACAAAGAAAGTGGTTCAGCAATAGCCCTTTTGAATGAGTTCCAAAGTGAAAAGGAATGCTTTTTTAGGAGGCTAAAGAGCATGACCAAGGTGTAGCAGGTGCAGCTTCATTTTTCTTGAGTTGGAATAACAGCTTTAAGTCATTTTCTTGTCTCCAGGGAAGAACACAGGGCACTAGCTGCAGTGCAATAGGGAAATACAGGAGTGCCTCAACATCTCTAGTTGAAATTATTCCATGCACTGAAACATCCTGGCACTCCTCAGATGATCACCTGCCATTCTTCTAATAGCCAACACTCAATAAACAGCAAATGCAGTATCATTGATACTATTTTATCAACAAAATGATGTGGTAAGATGAAGGCTACCTGGTTGTTTATGAGAAAGTAGTTTCTTCAGAGAAATGAGTCTACCTCTGTTAGACAAAAATATGGTCTTGAGCACAGGTTCCCCACATCTGATGTGTCTGCTCACCTGTAACCTGCAGTAGAGGATCACTGTTAGGCTTTGTGTGTGACCCCAAGCACATTTGTGAACCTCATCCCCCAGAAACAGGGAAATGTGTGAGAATACATTGTGGACATTTATCATCCCCCTCTTCACACTCAACCTCTTCTCTTTGAACTCCAATCCCTTTTCCTGTTTCCTTTCAGCAAGGGTAACACAATAGGTGGGCACAAGCTCATGGATCATTTAAGGTGTTGGAAACTTTCATTTCTAGATGTAAAATTCTTCTATGCTTGTTCTGTGAATGAGAATACACACTGCATTATACTTCCTTGACACAGCTGCAGTGTTTGTTCTGTCTTCATTCCTGATATATTATTCGTATTTTGGATATATTCTTCTTAAATATATCTCAGATGTTTCTGAATTTCCACGGGCAGAGCTGAATTCTTTCAGTTTACTTTCAATTTATTAATACTCATTTAGATTCTGACTTTACTAAAATATAATTCCTACTTACCTTTTTACAGTCTTACTGGCATTTTACCCTGTGTATTGCACTAATTATTGTACTGTTCTCCCCAGCTTTGACTGTATTCATCATATGTTTTTTTTTTTCTAGTCACTATATCCACATTATCCTCCTCCTGTGCAGGAAGCAATTTTGCATTACTTTCATAATCATGCTTCCTTCCTACTTTTTCTCACTGATATTTCCCTAGGAAACGTCTAGGCAATTTAACTCCTAACATGATCATTACACCGAGTTTGATACAGACTTCCTGCATCTGTAAAAACATTTCCTGATATGCTTTCTCATTCTCTTCAGAAAGTCTCTGCCAAGATCCAAGGACTAACTTTTTCCATATCTCATTCTTCATTTTACTTCAAATAGTCCCAGTTACACCAGCCAAAATCCTAGTGTAATTTATTTCTGTTTATTCAGTATTCTCCCTATACACAAATTACTCCCTCCCTCATTACTTTTGTTTTACCTCACCCATCTGCAAACTTTATATGTTGGTAATTTTGTCTCCCACTTGATAGCTTGGTTTAACCAAGTCTTTGTCATTCCAAAGTAACCATAATTTTCCCTCAACATATGTTTCTAATACAACAATCTTGTTACATATGTTTCTAGCATTTGTAAAACACATTTATCCTGTTCTTTGTCCTGTCCGTTCACTTTTTAAAAAATGTATAGTAGGAAAAGGTTTCCACACTGACTTCATTTGCAAACTCAGCACCTCTTTCTCTAGCCCTTACAGTCCTTACCTATATTGTCTGTATGAACTCTGGCTGTTGAGCCATAAAATGAAATTAAAACTCTTTCTTTAAATTACCTTTTCATCCCAATCTGAAGCTGTTTCTGCAAAGTCAGTCTCTTTTGCTCCTAGTAGGTTATCAACCCTTTTCTTTAGGTAAGAAACCTTAATCTATTTCTTTTTTTTCCCAAAATACTTTGAATCCCTATGTCAGTTAGTCTACATGATCAATCCATTGTCCTCTTGATTCAGAGGTTGCCCTGGTTGCTCTCAGACCTCTCTGGGTGCTAGTATCTTCAGCCTTGAATAAAATTGCCTGGTAGGAAATTAGAACATTAAATTATTGGTCTGGACTGCATATACCATAGGTGCCTTTTTTTTCATCAGCCAGTCATCAACTTCATTGCTCTCCCATTTTGTCAGAGGCAGGGTGATACAGAAGGATTTGGATACTTGTCAACCAAAGATCAATGTGTTTTTGGGAACAGAAAAAAAATCATTTATCTGTTGGCTAACAGAGAGCAGATGTCTAGCCACTGTGCAGCTGCCCATGGAAAATAAAGTCTGGGCTCAGAGGACTGGAATAATTACAGACTATACCAGTTCTGGTTTGAACCAATCTAATCTTCAACTGCTTCTCCCTAAACACAGCACCTTAACTATCCAAATGGCTGATTAGATTATAGATTTACCACTTTTCCTAGTATGAGAAAGGCACAGTGCACCTCCTATGTATATGCAATGTACAAAATATATTTTTATATACAAGTTTTCTACTTGAATAAGTCCTGAAGAAAAAGTTATTTCACTGTAACTCAGCAGATTTATAGCATCACTCTACCTTTCCTTTTTCACTTTCATTGTCTATGTTCTGTTCTCATCTGTTCCCTTGCAGTTGCCTTATTTTGCAAATGCTGCTTCACACTTCTTTTGACATATTTACCTATAAGCTACATCTACATCTGCACACCAGCCTTCTCCTCTCTAGCTGCACTGAGACATATTTCAGTGCAGTTCTGGTAGCTGCATTAGCAGTTATAATTTTGCTAGCTGAACTCTAATGATGGTTGACCTAGTGTAGAGGGGATAAAAAACGAATGTGTTTTCACTCTTTTTGTCCGTAAAACACCTTCTTCTAAGCGTTCCACTAAGGGTTGGGTTGGGAGGAAAAAAAAATCAACCTTATTCCATTACAGTTAAACTGCAGAGTGTTTGAGATTGATTTAGGCAGTATGTGTTTATTCAGACTGGAATATACTTTGAAGTCTAAAGATTGGGGTCATATACTTCAAAGAGCTGTAAGGATTTATGGGATAGACTGTAAGCTTGAGAATGCCATGTGAACCAGGCAGCATGGACACAGACCCAGGAATCTGGATGTGACTGGCACAGGAATGAACACATAAAACACAACTATGGTTGTTGTCTGTAGGAGATGGGCTTCTGATGAGTAGAGATAGCCAGATTTCACTGTATCATGTGGTGGAGACCATGGGAAGTAATGCACTGCTAGTCAGTTCAGGAATCAGTAATAGATAGAGTGAACCTTACTAACTGTTGTGTCATCTATTTGCTACTTGGAGAGCTTCCTTTTGAGGTGAGATTTACCTTCCTCAGAACTAAGTGGAACTTAGTCATTTGTAGGCTGAAATAAAAACAAATCAAGGTAGAGAAGGCACGATGTCCAAATCAGCAGAGCAATGGAGAAAAAGTCCATTATGATGTAGAGAGAGGGATAAATATATCACAAAAAGATGGAGAAGGTAAGGCAGAATGCACATAAATAAATGTAGGAAAATGAATAAAACGAAATATAAAAAAACGCTTTGTAGAAGTAGATTAAGGACAGAGACATGAAAGATCAGTAATAAAGTGAAAATACTATAACACCAAGAAAACTGTTTAAAAACATGCATTTACCTACCTTATTACTTCAACTTGCAAAATAACATGGCATCACTGCCAAAAATTACTTTACAACTGTTAGCTTGTGCAGCACTAAAAGCGTAATCATGTCAATTGCTCATTTGCATGATTTTTCATATATCCAAGAGTCGAAATGGAAATTATCCAGTATGTATCAGTACAATTTTTAAATGCTCACGCTTCAGAAAAGAACCTCTGGGATAATAGTCTGATGGATTTCATTTTACATCATCAAAGCAGAGGACTGGGGATAAACTGATACTTTTGAGGGCGTGTTTGTTTTTAATGTATCCGATGACTAATGATTATACCCATGAAATGTTATATGCCCCCTTTTAAACTTGATAGAAGCAGATTATAAGGAGCCACATGATCACATCTCACTCAAAAGCTAAGTGATCTTGAATGTGACATGATCACACTTTTGGTCAAAATCTCCTGTCACCCTATTGAATTAAATGGTAACAGAGGAAGCTTAGCACCTTCTATAGTAGTTGTGCATTGTTAACAGGATGAAGCAAAGAATGTGCAGGAGGTGAATCATGAATGTGGTGTTGCCAGGAATCAGGAAATATCAATGGGTGTCTTTCTGGTTCTGTACACAGCTTTTCAGAACAAACTCGTGCCATTTCAGATGGCAGTAAAAGGCAAAAATTGACTTAAGGCATCTGATTGTATGGCTTCACATTGCCATCATTCAGAACTGCTCTGCTCAAGTTTGCCTGTGGGGAGAGGTTATCTACTTATGCCCTGACTTAATGATAACTCTCACACTCAGTTTAGAATATTCAAATGTTCTGCAAAGACAGATATAGGCATTTAGAACAAATACAGCTTTTCTTCAGAGTTTAGTGAATATTCCATATAGGCTGCTTGCCATGATGACTAATGTACTGCAACCTTGCTGTTCTGCATTAAACATCATGAAAATGTACATCTGCACTGGATTTTTTTCTTTCCTTTGTTTCTAAAATGCTGAGATCTGCTAAAAAAATTGGATGGAAATCAAGTATGAGAAGCTTAGCCAACTTTAGTGAAATGATAGCAGGGTTATGTTATCCCTTAATGAAATGTGTATAGAGGACTGATTGATTTATAGAGCAATTTTTTGCACCATTACCTAACTTGATTGTGTACAAGTAGTTTTCTCAATTCACAACCATCATGTCTCTGCATTTCTTTTCGTATGTACATTTAAAAGCTGATGTCTTTTTATACGGGACTGAAAGATCTGAATGTTTTCAGCTGAACAATTTTGATATCAGGAAGTTGTTTATTGAACTTTTATACATTTTAACACTTTTCTGTAAGAGTGACAAATAGATTCCTTTTTCCTGCTATGATTAATATCTCTTTGGAGCAGAGGGAGTCTTCAATGTCTAGTCTAAAGAGGTTGTTGCACCATTGTGGTATGATACTACCTCTTACCCATGAAAATGTTGTGTCTTCTTTTAAATAGGCTGTGTTGTTCTGCTCAAACATTCATTTGTAAACACTGTAAACTGCAACCTCAAAAAGTTATTGTTTTAAATGGCTGATGAGAAAACAAACAGCCAGCAGTGCACAATTGCAGCCCAGAAAACCCACCATTTTGATGCTGGACTGCATCAAAAGGAGTGTGACCAGCAGGTTGAAGGATGTGATCCTGCCTCTCTACTCTGCTCTTTTGGGGCCTCACTTGTAGTATTGTACACAGTTCTAGTGTCCTCAACATAAAAAGGACATGGAACTGTTGGAACAAGTCCAGAGGAGGGTCATGAGAATGATCATGGGACTGGAGCACCTCCCTTATGAAGATAGGCTGAGAAAGTTTGGGCTGTTCAACCTGGAGAAGAGAAGGCTGTGTGGATATCTCATAGCAGCCTTCCAGTATCTGAAGGGAGTCTACAGGGATGCTGGGGAGGGACTACTCATTAGGGGCTGCACTGACAGGACAGGGGGTAATGGGTTCAAACTTAAACAGGGGAAATTTAAATTGGATATAAGAAAGTTCTTTCCTGTAAGGGTGGTGAGGCACTGGAATGGGTTTCCCAGGGAAGTTGTGAATGCTCCATCGCTGGCGATGTTCAAGGCTGGGTTGGACATAGCCTTGGGTGTCATGGTTTAGTGGGAGGTGCCCCTGGACATGACAGGGGGGTTGGAACTAGATGATCTTAAGGTCCTTTCCAACCCTAACTATGATTCTATGATTCTAAATGGAATTTTACCTGGCTTCTCCTGATTCCTTCTCTCTGCATTTAGACTTAGATAAGAGAGAGGAAAAAAAAAAATCACAGGGATTTACAGAAATGCTTTGTTTTTTACCCACTGGGAGTGCTGTGGACTTATGACTGTGGGACCAGCACTTAGTTAAGTGACAGATATTCAGTCTCTTTCACTACCTGTAAAACATGTATGCCTGGATTGCCTCACATCCCTGAATCTAGATTCATATCAGGAATGCTTGCTGCTCTGTTTCTGCAGTCAAATATGGCATGTTGGATGAGGATAAACAGGGAAAGTTATAGTCTTACTGTTCATGTAGAAGAAGCCTGTGTTCAGGAGGGTCTGAGCAATGTCAGACTCTGATTTGAGCTCCTTTTTCTTCCATTACTCAAGTGACCAGCAAGCATTTTATTAATATGTGATTTAAGAATTAATAGAGGAAAAACTCCTAAACCTCACTGATCAGAACCTAGGAATTCAGGGATTAGTTACTTCCATCTCCATAAACAAAACTTCGTATGCTCAAAGGTTTTAATTCTGATTTAGATTTATAGCAGATACTGTTTTCTTAGGAGTTTAACACCTGTCATGGGTTCAGGACTAGCAGTCATTTGTCTCCTTCGTAGTAGCTGGTGCAGTGCTGTGTTTTCGACTTTCAGCCTGGGAACAATGCTAACACTGATGTTTATAGTTACGGCTTAGAATGTTTTTGTCTGACCAAGGACTTTCTGAGTTTCATGCTCTGCCAGGGAAGAGAGGAATCAGGGAGGAAGCAGAGACAGGACACCTGACACAAACAGACCAAAGAGATATTCCATACCACAGTGTGTCATGCCCAGGATGGAAAAACTGGGGGCAAGAACCCGTAAAAGTTTAGTTCATGGCTTGGTCATTGGGTGGTGAGCAGTTGTATCCTTCTCTTGGATTTGCCTTGTCATTATTATTATTGGTGGTAGCAGTAGAGATTTGTGTTATACCTTAGTTACTGGACTGTTCTTGTCTCAACCCATAGGAGTTACATTCTCTTGATTCTTTTCCCCATTCCCATCCCTGCCCTGGCGTGGGGGGGGAAGAAAGAGGGGGAGTGAGTGAGTGGGCTGCATGATTTACGGCTTAAACCACAACAACCACATAATGCAAAGAAGCTTTTTTGAGGGGGAAAACTGATGTGTTGCTATGCATGTCTGAATATGAAATTTCTGCTCTCAAAAAAAAAATATTTTCGATCCATTTAATTGTGACATTTCCAATTATTTTGGTGGTGGCTTTATAATGCAGGCAGATGTTTGAAATAATGAATTTTCATATATTTTCCTATTTCATGTATTCCAAGAAATCTAATTTAGAAAAAGAGCCCCCTACAATGGCTGATTTCCTCTCTGAGGGGACCTAAGTGTAACTCATAGTGTACTCCAATACAGTGGCAATCAAGCTGTTTTCAGTGTCAGATCTTATATATCTAAGTGAGAGAAAGAAATATTGAATCAAGGGGGATAGAGATTATGTTGCCTTAAATATTTAAATATAATAGGCTAAATTAATTTCTGGCATATTTAAGTGCATATTACATTGCTTACATCTATAATTCAGAAATTAATCTGGTAAATACCAGCCTCAGTTGAGCTAAAGCAGAAATTACCCAGTGTTAGAAAATGACGAAGTAAACATTATCTGATTTATTAGAGAACAGTGAAGTAGAGGTTTCTGCTCTGAAACCTTACACCAATTTAGACATTGAAAAAAGCATGCACTAAGCATGTCAGGGATGGAACAGTATGTGCAAATGATAGAGAAAACCATCAAATCTGCCTATCCAGGCATGTCATGTTCACTGTATTTCCCGTTCACGATTTCCTTTTGACACAAATGACTCCACGGGGCTATCTGGTCTTCCTGCTTCCGGATGGTTGGGGAGTGTCCTCCCAGTCTTTGCAATTTATGAAGCCAACTCAGAGCCTTGCAGAAGTACAGTGTCTGTGCTATTTGCTGTTAAAAAGTAAACACACAGAGCAAGAACTCTGACACAACCATCAGCAACAGGTTCACAGAAAGCAGTATGAAGCCTTGCCTTCTCTCCACAAAGAGAAGCAGGGACCCTTGCTTATTTTGTTCCACAAGGACAGAAACATCTGACTGTGCATGCCACAAAACCTCATGGCCAGAGGCTTTTTTAACACCAGCTTAATGACCTATTTGGCACCTTTCAAAGGAAAAATAGATTAAAAAAAGAAAAAACCTGCTGACACCTTTCCACCTAGTAGAAGCCAAGAAAAACTTCACAAAATCTGCAGAGGTGAAAGTCTCTCTGAGACCACACCTGGTAACAGGCACATTGTCCTGGGTTCAGCAGCAGCTGACATGATTTTTTTTCTCCTTCGTAGTAGCTGGTGCAGTGTTGTGTTTTTGACTTTCGGCTTGGGAGCAGTGCTGATAACACCAGTGTTTATACTTACAGTTTAGAATGTTTTGGTTTGACCAAGGACTTTCTGAGTCTTGGGCTCTGCCAGGGAGGTGGAGAAGCTTAAAGAAGCAGACACAGGGCACCTGACCCAAACTGTCCAAAGAGGTATTCCATACCACAGCACGTCATGCTCAGGATGTAAAAACGGAGGGCAGAGACCTGGAAGGGTGACGGGGGGGGGGGGGGCACTGTGCGATCAGGCTTGGTATCAGATGACAGGGGTGCACTGCTTGGTGGGGCTGGGTGAGCAATTGTATTCTCTTTCCTTGTATTTTTCTTGTCATTAGTATTATTATTAGTGGTAGCAGTAGTGATTTGTGTTATACCTTAGTTACTGGACTGTTCTTGTCTCAACCCATGGGAGTTGC
Source organism: Forpus xanthops (assembly GCA_032466535.1). Classification (NCBI taxonomy): domain Eukaryota; kingdom Metazoa; phylum Chordata; class Aves; order Psittaciformes; family Psittacidae; genus Forpus; species Forpus xanthops. Next base: position 12,882 of record JASSUY010035508.1, read on the forward strand.
ATTCTTTTGATTCTCCTTCCCATCCCTCTGGGAGTAGGGGAAGAAAGAAGAGGAAGTGAGTGAGAGAGCAAAACTACGTGGCGTGAGAGCTTTAAACCATGACAGGCATATAGAAAGATTTCCTTCGAGCACTGTTTTGAACAAAAGTTTCCAAGGGAGTTTGCTATGAGTGATTATCAGCAACCAAAATAGCTGCCAACTGACAACAATCCCACCATTTCCAAGTATATATATTCCCACTGCCTTAGAGACAGACCTCTCAGTTCCACTAGAAAGGGTCTTTACTGCAACAATGCAAACAAATCTGCTTCTGTTCGACATGGTTTCTTTGTAATACAGGCGTAATCAAAGGCACAAGGTCATGTTTCAGACTGACTCTGAAGTCTCTGAGCAGTGTTTGTTAGACCTTCACAGCATCAGCATCACCATTGATTTATTTAGGGGAATCTTTGGGGTAGAAGTGTTAATAGCATGGTGTTATGAAGCTGGTGGATTATCAGAAAGTATTTTCCACACTTGAGTGAAACAAAGAAAAGTAGTGCCCTGACTCAGAAAGGTATCGGAGGACAAAGTGCCGCACTGGGATATGGAAAATAGTGAAAGACTGGAAACTAGCATGGAAACCTTGGAAAGATAGTATGGTTTTCAAGTGCTCACATATCACCAGAGCATTCTCTTCATAAAACAGAAATGCTTTGCAAGGTAGGAACATGTTGCAGCTTTATAGACAAGAAGAATAGAAACAGCAGGGACTATAAATTGAGCCAGGCAGCTTTAGGAAATCTGCGTAATAAAAATTGCCATAATCCATCTTGGAAGAAATAAAGGTCTCACAATAGGATCTCTGCATTGGTACTGTCAGCTTCTAAATGAGGGTAAGACTCCTGGGATTTAATGAGCAGATGCACTGTGTATTGTCCTAGAAATCAAGCAGATGCAGAACTGACTGATCTTGAAATAATAAGTGTTAATAAATGTGAGGAAGAGATTGGCAGGAGGAATTTTGAGGAAATGTGATTAACATATTTCCCAAGATGTAACAGCTCGAAGTTGTCATAATTGAGGGCAAGAATACAATGAGAAAAGACTCACGTGAAAACTAAGTTTGCTTATGCTCTTCAGTGGGTGTTGAAACCAGTATAAAATTTTGAAAGGACAATAAGATCTTGGAGCCAGACCTCAGAAATCAGTAAGTAGGCTCATAGTGCCTAATAAGAGTTGAATGAAATACCAGCAAATGGCATTGAAATTTGAACATTCTAATTGTTTTAGTTTTCTCCCACAGGCTTTAAATTCCTGTTGGGTCTTCCACAGTATTATTTTGTTGCTGCTTGCAGGAGTAAGGCAGGTAAGACAACAGATACTAAGTAAATGTTTTGCTGTGCCAGGCATGAAAATACATTCATGGCCTTCTGGTTTCTGAAGCTTTATTGCCCCAGAATACTTCACTCTCTTTTGAGCAGCCAGCAATCACCTTTCAAGCCATTTGAGTTGAAATAGAACCTCACACGGCATGACACTTTTATGGCAGGATAAGTCATTGATGTTGATGTCCACATCCTATTACTTGCTTCTTAGAGTGTTTTCTAAGAGTAGTATCTTTGTTTTGCCTCCTCTGTCCAAGAAATTTCCTTTGAATCTATCAAAACATAATAATAATGTAGACAGCAAAATTTTGCTACTTTACTTGTAAATACATATATTGCTTCAAAGGCATTCTTCAAAATACACAATAATTTTGACCAAATAAAAAGCTGTTAAAAACCCCAAACCAAACTCTTACCTTGCAATATCTTCTTGCAGCAACTCTCCTTTTCTTTGTCATTGAATAAAAATGCTATAATTAAGTCCAAAGATAGAATCTGCTCCCCATCACCACAGTTCAAGCTGTTGCATAGGTCAGCTTGAGATGTTGCAGTCTGAGAAAATAAAACATGAACTGAAATTGGTGATACTTTTACAGCCATCTCTTATCTTCTATGTTGTAGATCATCTGCTTCATCTTTGCCTTCCACCTTTCAGTTGTCCTTAGTTTCTCTTCAGAGTTTCTGCTGTTCCATCTCAAATGCTGTATCTACATTTTACCAGTAATCATCAAACATATGACTTTGTTGATCCTTAGTCAGTTGAGCAGCTCTCCACCATCTTATTTCCTGTAATCATAATCATACTAAGAGTACTTCACTGCTTGATGACTGAGTTACATTTTTTTGTGTGTTTTACAATCCGTATGTAGACGATTAAAATAATTTCCTTTGTTTGGTCATTATAACAATGATCATGTGACCTCCAGGGATGACCATTCTGTTACTTTATAGTAAAAGACTAGTTTGGATTTTCTTAGCACAAATACCCACTGTTTTGAGAAAACACTAGAACCATCTATTCTCTAATTGAGCATGCCTGGATCTATTTATTTATCTTAATAATTTTCCTGGTGAATTTCAAATTCAGGTGTAAAATGTATATAAACACCTCTTTTTCCTACAAGCACTTCTGTTCAGTCAGAAAGGATCAGAACAGTGTTCCTTGCTACCTGGCATGCAACTATTTCCAAATAATTTTCTCTCTCTAGCTGTTCTTTCATTGCTTTGTTGTTCTATTTATTTCAGTATTATTGCATCACATTTTTCATCTGTCTAATAATCCTGTGGGACATACCCTGCTTATACTCCTATTACATACAGCCTGCAAATTAAATATGCAAAAAGCAATTTCCACGGACATTGAATGCTCAGTATTGTGGCAACTGGCAATTTAGTAGTGTCTGAGGCTTTGCTCACTTCAACTCACTTAATTAAAATAAAAAGATGGAAAGAGCAAAGAAAAACAAACTATAGGATGCAGCAGGGGGTAAAGATATCAAGCAAAGCAAAACAAAACAAAGCAAAACTCTACTCAGAAGTGCCAATGTGGTTCCCAGAAACACTAGCTATGCTAGATGCTTCTCTGCTTTGTCAGGAGTAGCAAAATTAGTCCCATGTAACTGGAGAGACCCCCTACTAATATAAATAGCAACTATTAACAGGGTTAGTTGCACAGAAGACTTTTCAAGATTAAATACACAATTCAAACCCACATATTAGGCCTTCAGGTGTATGATTAGTCATGTCTCTGCATAAACACTTGATGTTCTGGCGTTTGTCTGCTTTCAGCTCTATGTTATAAGGATACAAACATGTTTGGACATGCTTGGCTTAAAAGGCTTTCAGACTTCATGACCTTGCTTAGGCCATACAATGAATAAGTGGCAGTAAACACAGGATATTTAACAGTGATTTTAGGATCAAAACTCTTACTGACTTCAGTAGATGTGGTAGGATTGTTTTTCCCAAGCTCCAGACCATGGGGCCATGGGGCCATGGGACCTGTGGATCAAAGGATGTATTTATCTTAATAATTCTGATGCGAATCGAAAATCCATTTTATATGTCTTGTTACTGAATGAAGAACTGCAGCAGAACTCTTATAAGAGAGAATATATGGAAAGTCTCGGTTCTTCTTTTCCATAGGCTTTGCTTTAGGAATTTGCAAAAGGACTTTTCTTGAACCAGATCCTGTGCAAACTTGTAAAAGCTTTACAGTTTAAAATGCACTGAGTTTAAGGTTCTGCTTCTCCATAAACAGTGGGAGATTTTAATTTTGATACAATTAATAATTCTAGATTGACTTATATATGAATTATATATATGAATTATATATATGAATTATACTTCATAACCTCCTCTACGATGATTACAGATGAAGGAAACTATTTCCAAATGACCACGGTATGCAAATGAAGGTACTGAAGTTATATTTTTGCATTCCAATAAGCATTTCTAATAGATAAGAAAGAAAAACTACTACATTTTCTGCATTCTAGATTACTTACGAGTACTAAATATGTAAGTTGTGAGAGTGCATTGAGTACCTGAAGGTCAGCTCAAAGAATTCTCTTGTCTATGCCAGTCTACACATGTATTATTTTTTTTGTAACTTTAGGTACATACAGTGTTATTATAATAAGGTGTCCCTAAAGGAACCTCCCAACTCTGATGGCATCCATTTATTCCTAAGGTATTCTACTATTAATGAGCACCTTAACATGAGGCAAGTGTCCTTCACAGCTGCCTAAGGGAATTACACATTCCTTGTAATAGGGTCAGAGCTGGAAAGAGGAAACGAGCTGATTTTGAAGCATCTGCACTGAAAAGATAAAAAGTTGTGTGATTAGCTTGCATGTGCATGATAATTCCTGATGTAAGAAAGGTTTATTAAAGATTTGCTGGAATTGAAATTTCTGACTCTGTAACATACTCTACTCTCCACAAATGCAGCTTCATTTCCTGAATTATTTTCCTGACTTGCAGGCAGGATACAGATTTCTCCTCAGTTACTGACAGCAGGCATCTGAAAATATCATGATAGTCCACTGATTTACAATATTAGAGTGAGTCACAGAGGCTACTGGGCATCTCTCAGACCATGATATTGAAAAGGAAAGGCTCATGACTTCCAATCTGAAAACTTCCTCCAAACCCTTATTGTGTGATAAAATGAAGCTCTGGCTCAGGACCTGCCTGAGATAGATGTAAATATTGAGCTCTTTTACAGAAACTTCCAGGTTTCCAAAAGAGCACTGGCTGCCTAGAAGCCTGTCTGAAGTAATGTCTTACTGAGATAACTGGGTGAGTAGTTCGCAAAGAACATCAGGACCCAATACAAACTCTGCAGAAGCCAGAGAGTGACAGCAAGAGACTCAGGGACCACCTCATTCAGGTAATATGAAAAGGAGAAAAAGTCTGTCAATCTGATGTGGCTGTAATGTAAATACCTTCTCTACATCATGCGCAAACATAATACAACTTTCTGAGAGGAGCAAGGAGTAAAAAAATAAAGCAGGAGTCTCATAGCCAAATAGATCTTCTTAGCCAAATGCTTTCTTATTCCCCTTCCCTTGATGCTGATTGTGTTGTAGAAGGAATGGTTTTGTAGGACTAAAAGAAGTGGTCTAGCTGCCCCATGTTTCAGTAGTATTAGCAATTGCTGCTTACAGTCCCCATCTTAGCAAGGTGCTGGGACCATGACCCATTAGATGTGCCATCAGGCTGAGCTTGCAAGAGCTGGTTGTGTGAACTGGAGCCTGGAACTGTATGTTCTCTGCTCTCCTATGGAGCGCAAACTCCAAAAGACAGCACAGGAAAACAGGTGATCAGCCTTTGAAGAGAAGTAATTTTGAGAGCAGGGTAAAACTAGTATAGGCATAACAAGAAGAACACAGAAAAAGACAGGTAACTGAGAGGGCAATTGGGCTGTGTGGGGCAGAAGGCAGAGGCGATGAACTGGCCCAGAAACACAATTGTTGAACAAAAAGGTAGGACTGAGGCATCTCTGGATGGTTTTACTGCATGTGCTGAGTTAAAGATGGAACCATATAATCTGCTTCATGAAACTTGACTACTTAAAGACATTTTTTCCAGCTTGGCCAGCTGCTCATCCGGAAGAGTATGCTGTATTTTGAGTGTGTTTGTGTAGCTTTATGAATACTTTCTAAGGAGTACACGTGTCTGTATGTTATGCATATGGGTGCACCTGGACGTGTCCTTTCCTTAAAAAATTCTTCCCTCTAAATTTATTAGCACTTCCGAAAAAAATTTATTGCAGATAAATCAAATTTGGCTAGTTATTACTCTGGATAAAACTAAGATGCTTTGCGATACCTGTAGTCTTTCCTACACTTATCTCTCTGGAAAAGTGACAGATAATCTATATTCAGTTCTTTTCATAGCAAAAAAGAGACTTGTGGTGGGTCCATTATGGAATTAAAACCTACCTTTAAACATCCACTGTATAATTATTTGAAATCTGGGCAAAGATGCTGCCAGATAGTATTTGGAAACTGAAAATAACTCCTGGCAGCAGATGTCACTTTGAGAACTGGAGGAATTAGCCACATAATGAGAAATATCTCAATTTTAGACCAGTCTCCTTTCCCACTAGTTCATTGATTTGATTATACCACACTGCTGTGGTCAGGTCCCTCTGGAAGTTACAGACAAAACACCTATCAGCACTACATGTACAGGCTTCTGGGTAGCATGAACCTCCCTTTATTCTATCCTTTTTCAGCATTGGTATAAACTGATCTAAACTAGTTTGCCAGGTTACTTCTTTGTGAGTCTCAAAGGCAGCTCAGCCCACCCTAAATTACTTATCTAAAACAAGTGAAGTAAATGGTAATCTGATGGTACCAGATGAGGTTTATCTCACCAGCACACAGAAGTATCAATTATTTTGTTTTTAATTTGAGCTTTTTCTTTAATATGCATTCATGACAGTTTTGGCCCAGCCTCTGGTTTTCTAGAAGATTGAGTTAAATATAGCTCTTTACAAACAAAGAAACTTTTTGTATTGTTCAGTCATTTAGCAAGCATAATTTCTGAATGCCATCCAATTCAGACGCAGTAATATGGGCCAATGAAGTAATTTTTATCTTGTTTCACAGTTAATATGATTTTTTATTTTAGTGCAGCTCTCTTAGCAATACGAAATTATGTGTTTTGGCATAATCTTCTAATCAAAATACAGTTTGGAGCCTCTTATGTTTTCTTTCTCCAAATTGTATATTTTTATAGCAGCATTTTTGAAAGATGGGAATGAAGTAGATCATAGATAAATATTCCTACTTTACACATGGGAAAGGTAAATTAAGGGTTCAAGCATTAATTCAAATCTTACAGTATTAGAGTGAATTTTAATCTGTTTCTGAGATATGGAAACACAAACATAAAGCAACAAATTGCTAGTTTTCTCTCATATGCTAGGAGAAAAATAGGTTCATCACAAAAACCTTGACAGATAAATTTATGGGTATCAGAATTGTTAGCATAATAATAAATAAACCTTAGGATATATTATGCCTCTCCAGCAATTCCAGTAATGCTATTACAAGAGTTTATGCTATGAGTACTACGTTGCAATCATATTATTAGTGAGAGGAAGTGAAGAGACTGCTGACAAACTGACTCCATTTTAAGCCTCTGCTTTCAAGTTGCGTATTTCTGAGCCGATATTTAACTCATTTAAATCTACAGATTTTACACAACCTGTTCAGGCAGTCTGGAATATGTGGTGGACTAATGCAAGTATAATGAAAAAAAAAATAAAGAGAAAGAAATGAAAAAACCCATCTTCCAAGGATGAAGGTTATAGTCCTGCAGTGAAATGCCTGGAGGCAGAAATCTGACAGACCACTGGATTGGATGCTCTGGTTTCCTATTCAGTGTGCAAGGCTTTTTTCTTGGACATGAGGGTTTGTGTACAGAAGACGGATGGCTGCCCTCAGGGAACAACAGAAGGGAATTTTGCCCTCAGATTCTTAGTGCCCTCAGTCTTCTGAATGATCAGTAAAGATATTTCCCTCTTTCTTGGTTCCAGACAGCCAGGCTGTCCTTCTTGACTGGCTAAGGAGGTGCTGCGTGCACACCAGCAGAGCACCAAAGTTTGTTCCATTGAAGGTTACAGCCTCAGTAATGAGCAGATCAGTTCTGATCATGTGGTGAGTCTGGGAGGAAAGTTACAGAGGGGAAAGGATCGGCAGTGGCGCACTTTCATATATTAGTGCTTACTGGGCGGAAGGGTCCAGTTGCAGATCAAGATCCAAGCTGAGAAATTAAAGTGAGCATGGGACATACCAGATCTTGGGAGAAATTGAAAGCGTAACACAGCTAGCTAGACAAAGAAAACACAGATGTTTTGTGGCACTTGGGCCATGTGAAAAGATAGGCAAACCCATCATTATGGGATCAGGATTCGTCAGCTCTGGTGCAAGAAGAGAGAAGGGGGTTAGCATCATAACTTTAAGGTAAATGCTACATGCTCATTATATAAATGCTTTGTTTCAAGAAGCCACATGTCCATCACTGCACAATTACATCTGTAAACCTGGAACCAAGTTAAGACAGCGTCTGGTTTCTTTTAGAAGCACTGCCAGCTGGGAGTCATTCTGAGCCATGCCTGTTGCTGAATGCCCTTGGAATTAGACACTAAAATATTAGGCTGTAATAGCCTTGCTGGATATCTGGAACCCTGCAGATTGTATCTCTAGTTTTCTGAAATAGCTATTTTCACTCACCTAGGTTCAAACTGAGGACAGCAAAGCTTTATAGCAGCAGCAGCACATGTAATGTACCTTGATCTCAAGTTCCAAGTGCTGCCACACTGCTAATAGTTACAGCATCAGTGGAAAATAATTGTCAGAAGAGAAACTGGAGTAGGGGAAAGTCAATGGTATCCATTTAAAGTGAAACATTTCTTTTTAGTCTTTAAAAGAACACAGGTTATAGTCGATTTCTCAATGAAGAGTTTAAGAGCTGCAATTTATAAACTCATAAAATCTTATTTTAGAGAAAAAAAAAAGAAGAATTTTCTATTCAGATGGGGAACCTTTTATAAACTGTCTTTTAGTTCATATACTGTTTGTTGCCTGGTTAAGCTGTTAAATCCATCATACTGAATACAACAACATACTTGTGGCTATTTAAGAAACAAAAAAAAAGTTTGTGTTTCTGAAGTGTATTGATTTAATTCTTTATCTTACTTTGGGCATATCTGGGTTTTGTTGTCTTTGTGCACTGCTATATATTTTGATTTTTGATTGCAATTTATCAGTGCGAAGTGAGGTGCAACAAATTCTAATCAGATTGTACAGGAGAGTGAAAAAGAGGCTGTATTATTTTTGTCTGTTTTAACACAAAGATCCTCACGGATCCTCTCTCAGCAAGTATAGCTTCCAGTGATAATACTGGTTACTTTTTAGCACAAACTACAAGAAAATTCCATTCAGCATGGCAGTTAATATTGGAAATAAACTAAAAATATGCAAAAAAAAACCAGACAATCAATTTCCATCAGCAAGGCTTCAAAGATTAACTTCCTATTTTCTTAATCTTTGAGTGTTGCAGCTACAGAGGCACAAAAAATGGAGGGGTTTCCTGCTCAGCTTGTCTCTTTTTTTTCTGTTTCATTTTATCATTTCAATAACAGTAGGTCAAAACAGCTAGCCAAAATCTCAAAGCAAAATGACAGTTAAAAAAATGATAAGCGAAGACAATTTGTGTGAAACCAAAGGACATGTCCCTGTCCTTATTCTCCATTCAGTGGGACTCAGGTGCCCTCAGTTGTGTCAAGACCTCAGATGCACCTGCTCACACAGGCATCTAATCACCTTTGAAGGTTTGGCCATATGTTATTTATTTTACTTATATTGAAGTTAGAGGATCTTTGGAGATTTATGCAGAGAAGAGGGGGTAACTGGCTTATAAATCAGAGCAATGAGTTCATATTCTTCATTTTTTTCCCCAATACTGTGTTACTGGTTATCTGTAGATGGGACTGCCTGTCTCTTTTTCTGGCAAGTGATGCTGGCTCATTGCAGTCCAGGGAAACTCTTACTTTAAAGCGTAAGTTAAAGAAAAAAAATAAAATAAAACATTCTCAAAGTTTACCGCAAAAGCTAAGACATTAATTTACATATCTACAAAAGTCATTGAGATAACTTCTTACATAAATTGAAATTCTATGGCCTCTTTCTTGTCACCGTAAGACTTAACTCTGAGGAATACAAATGTACAAGATTAAAAAAAAAAAATCTCTACAATAAATAGTAAATGACATTATCAATAAATATGGATAACATGAGCAATACTTTGTCCTCAGCAGTGATAACTTGGAAATACATAGTTTCTTCAGTGCTGTTTATACATAGAACTTGGAAGAAGCAGATAACTTCTTTCCTAATGGATTATTACAGGCACCCTTTGTAGGCCATTAGTGTGGAGTTAACAAAAGCATGTCTGTGCAGCTATTAATTTCCTGTACTTCTGTAATAACAAAGAAAGGAAAACCTGCCCTCCTCCCACAAGTGGTTGCTCTGTTCCTGTATCTGAAGCACGGACTTGGAGGGTTGGACTATTTGAGTTCTGTTCATGACCTTGGAAAAATCATTTGATCTCGCTGTGCCTTAAATTCCCTTTACACAAAAGGGAATTAATTGCACTTCACTACTTCCAGAGAAGTGTCTTTAGGCCTAATTAGTTAATGTCTGTAAAGTGCTTTGAGAGCAAACTTATGACAGATGACATTCTAAGCGCAAAACATCACAGTAAAAATTTGTAGCAGTCTGTTTTAGTGCTATTTGTTTAGTACAAGTGAAGCTCCTGGAAGTCTAGAAATGCTAATCCGACATATTAGACAAAGATAAGTTAAAACTTCATTTATTTGGGTTCTGATTCAGCCGGATACCCAATCTCATGCCTTAATGTAAACCCTAGGTATGGAAAGTGCTCTATGCCTCATTATGCATGCAAAACCTTTGAACTGAGGTCTTACTCATCATCAGTTTACCTCACCCCAAATAATTTCTTGAAGACTTCCTAAAAAATAATTATTTTAATGGCAAGGTCATCATGAAACGTGTTATAGAGCAGGAAGAGCAATTAAAAATACACTCTGTGTTTAAAAGATAAGGTCATAGGCATTTATGCATAGTATAGATCACTTTTGGCAATATTTGAAAAAAAAAAAAAAAAAAGAACAACAAAACAATACACAACCCCTCCAACAAAAAAGAGCCAAAAACCACAGAAGAGGTCTTTGAAGGCTTGAAGAATCAATCCGAGGCAACTGTAAGACTTCACTGGTTATTCAGACTATTACTTAGATGAGATTGAAGACTTAAGTGTTTCACAGAATTGTAGAATGACTTGTATTAGAAGGGACCTTATTAATCATCTAGTTCCAACCCCCTTGTTGTGAGCAGGAACACTTTCCACTAGAGCAGGCCTTTAACAACTCCAGGGATGAGGCATCCACAACTTCTTTGGGCAACCTGTTCCAGTGTCTCAACACCCTCATAGTGAAGAATTTTTTCCTAATATCCAATCTGCTTCACTGAAAGAAGTGGTAAGATTTGGATGCACCTTGGAAGTAGTGGAGAAAAAAATTCTAAGGTTTTGAGCAATGGCTTTTTGATGTTTCCAGAAAGCATTTTTCTGGGTTGCTTTATAAGGCAAGGACATACAAGGCTGAGACCTTAATGAAAATGTTAGGTGCTGTAGGACAGCTTTCAAAGTTACTGCTAACCATATCTTATGCAGCTTGAGGGAAAGAACTTGAGAAACAAAATGGTGCACCTAGCCTCATGCTCTGAACATATTCTTTCTGTCCATATAGACTGGATGAGCCAATGGATTAATGGCAGAATTAATGGTATAATTTCAGCCAAATGCTGTAACTACTTCACTTCTTTTTTTATGTAAGTAATTGGCCCGTGCAAGTTGCTAGTTCAAGAAATGCACTTACAGGTTATCTCCTATAATGTATGTTAAACTTGATTTGGAAATCGAAAAAGATTATTTCCTGCTTTGGGTGTAAATCCAAGTTCAGATATCGAAATCTCAATGCTTTTTCTAGCGAGTTAAATGCTAATGTAGAACCCAGATTTCACTTCAAATTGTTATGAATGATGCATACTAAAAATAGCACCACCAACTACAAAACAAAATCCCAGTGACATTCAGTTCCTTTCAGAAGTAAAACCTCCACCCTTCAAAGCTGATGGGATTTTTTGTCATAGACTTCATTGGAAGTCTATAGAGGTATTACAGCCATCCCTGACTTCTACAGGAATAAAAGGAGTACATTGGAAAACATCCAGATTTTGCTGATTACAGTAGCTATGTTTCACAAAATCAAGACCTATTTGAAATTACCAGTCCTGGCATAGTTTAAAATGTTCATGGGAAACAAACAAAAAAAAAGAGAAACTAAACAAACAAACCATCTTTTTTGAAACAACCTAAAGTTTATTCAAGATGTGTACATCATATTTTTCATCTGGTATATTCATTAAATTCCCCC
>JASSUY010035509.1:0-19919 GCA_032466535.1 Forpus xanthops
CTGTGGAAGTTGCCTTATTTTGATTCTCCTCCCCATCCCCTCAGACTGAGGAAGAAAGAAAGGGGAGTGAGAGAGTGGCTGCATGAGTTTGAGAGCCTCAAACCATGACACCGTGTCACTGACAAAGATATTGAAAAAGACCTGTCTCTATGCCCATCCCTGAGGGAGGTCACTCGTTGCTGGTCTCCAGCTGGATATTGAGCCATTGAATACAACTCTGCGTGCAGCCATCCATCCAGTTCTTTATCCACCAAGTGATCCACCTATCAAGTTGTTGTCTCTCCAATTTAGAGACAAGGTTGTCATGTGGGACAGTGTCAAATGCTTTGCACAAGTCCAGTATTCCTTCCATTTAAAGAAAACTTTGTAGAAGTCTTATCTGTATCATTCTTTTCATTAGCATTACATTAGGCATCAGTTTTACGATGCTCTTCAAAGACATTTATTGTGAAGTCTTGTGTACTGTTAGCCAAATTAACTTAGTTTGACATAACACCTCCAAATTACCAGCTCTGTACTTCACAACTGACATTCAAACAATGTGATCTGATACAAACTCAGAGTAGTGTTTAAATCTAATCAAGGAATAATCCCCTGTATCTGCTGAGGATTCTTGGAGACAGTGGAACATCAGCCAATTTCATGCTCTGGTAGTGTAGGTGGGCAACAGCCACACCTTGATACTTGGAATTTTGCAAGTATTTTGTCCTGCAACTTCTAAAAGAATGAATATAACACACATTCCTTTCTCATACCTCAGCTGCACATATATTCCACAGGCAGCCCAGTAAACTAGGAATGCAGCACTCCCACAAAGACTGAAACAACTGCACAAATGGCTGAAAAAGAAAAAAAAAAAAAAAAACAGAATGGAATTTTTCTCTCTGTAGCTTATGCTTAATATGCCACTGGAAAATTACATGGAAGAAAAGAGTCTGCCTCTATGGTAGTTGAGAGGGAAGTTGTCTGTTTTTTGTTTTCCTTCAAGTGACTGTGTTTGGCCTGGAAAAGGATGGAAAAAGGATTTGTGTTTAGACTTACCCTTAGAAAAAAATGGATCCAATTCTTGCCTAGTTAAAACTTAGGGTGACTGCTTATCTCAATTAAAGCAAACCCAGAGTGAATGAATGAGCGAAAGCTTGGTTAATCAAGTAGTTTAGTGTGTATCATTGGTATGCTTGAGAAAAAATTCAATCTCATAAGATTTTCCAAACAAACTTATATGGCAAAATGGATTTTTTATATCTAGAATACAAGACACAATACTATAATGTTTTGCTTCCTTCTTTTTTTTTTCCTATAAAGTATAAATAAAGGGAACGAAATGCATGGGATGAATAATTTTATAAATCTTTCTTTTAGCAAACTAGTTTAATTCACAAAGTCTGAAATATAACACATGAATCTGTCAGATGATATGGCTTTCCATTTAGAACAAAAAATATTTCAAGTGAAATCAATTAAATTATTATTGCACTCTGCATTTCACTTTATGAAAAATCTTTATCTTCTATACCAAAAATTGAAAATATCAGCACATATTCACACATAAAGATTTCAGGTCTTTTCTTTTAGTTTTAGATTCAGTTACATATACAGGTTTAGATTAAACTGGTTTTCTTCAGCTTAAGCTAACTTAAATCTTAAAACTCTCTGTATTACTATGAAATAGCATATGAGAGCTAAACTGTCAACATAACAACTACTAAAATACAGCGCCCGGAGCACAGGCCTCTAAAATATGATATTTTCTATTTGGACCACATTTAAAGCTTTTTTTTACTTTAAGCTTCTAGCTGGAAACTAGCTTAAACTCATTTCCCTAAGTGCCATATGCAGCCCACATATTACATATATATTATTTTTTATATATATATATATCTATTATACAGCCCTTCCAAATGCAGAACAGGATTCTGCAGACAAATAATGTTGTTGCTCTACAAATTACCACTGAATTAGAAAATATGTAAACATCAACAACTATATAATTTAAAAACATCCATTATTTAATTTGTAGCTATACTCTATTAAGCCATTGTTATTTATACACTTTTTAACCATGACTACAGATGATAGCTACACATCATGGGAAGGTATAGTCTCATTCTGAAGTTTGCCTAACTACTTACTCCCCAGTTCTTGTGCTGTCTGGATATGATTCAATGTGCCCGTGATTGTTTTAGACTAATCCCCTCAAATTTCTTCCAAAGTTGAAACAGCAACATATGATTATCATAGACAATAAGAAAGCAGGTCTCTGCAAATTTGTCTCCTCAGTGACATATATAAAAATTTAAACTTGCTCTCATATTCTTCAGTGCTTATAATATATACCAGTGTGGATTCCAGATGTATCAAAGGGTTCAGTTTGCAGGCAAATTCATGATTTGAGCTACTTTTACCTCCAATATAATGTTTATTACTGAGGAATGATTACTTTAATGCAAACACATGCTCACACAGATTGCTTGTGTCTGTTTTATTGTATGCTACATTTTGGCTCAGGTGTGTCCGCTACTAGTCTCTGGATAAGAGATCAAGTTATGCTAATGCAGCACAGCCTGTAACCCTTTTGTATCTGAATCTTTCAGACAATCTGTGTAGTCCTGCCAGCAGAATTAGATCTGAGGAAAGCATACTGCATGCAATTACCTTGATGGGATGGTTGTGAAGTTTGCTTTTACAATCACAGCTGAGATAATAGTTCCACCAATTTTCTAGAAGTAGAACCCGGTTTGTGAGTTAATTTATGTGATCCAGCATTTTTATGAAGACACTGCAAATCATGCAACCAATTAAGATACTGTTTGAAGATGTTTTGCTAATAACTAAATAGCAAACTACAAAAAAAAACCAAGCTGAATTATCTGTTAGGCACCGGATGCAAAAAGAGTAAAACAAAGTTTAATTCAAAGTCAATTGCTTGAGAAAAAAACAGACTCTGTGCACTTTCAAGTCATAGTCACTCTGTATCTAATGTCCCAGCCAGTTTCACAGGAGTCGATTTATTTTCATTTTGGAGTTGACTATATAAACAGCAATTACTTATAATAGTATTTACTTGTTAGTGAAGAATATAGCCATGTTAAACAGTACTATCTTTTTAAAAAATTGTTTCGCTTTGTTTCATAATTTAGTTTTGCTTAGCAAAGATAATTTAAAATACAAATCAGATGCCAGGAAGAAAACACCTCAAAGGTTCTGTACTTGGAAAATGTATATTCCTTTATTATTAGCTACTATAAAACTAGTAACCTATATAGTTCAGTCCAACTTCATAAAAAATAAATAGCCATTGATAGCTGAAAAATAAGTTAAATACAGATACAGGAAAGCAAGTAATGGAAATATTGTTACCTTTCACAGCAATGTTTTTTGCAAAACCCAAAAAAGCCTGATTTAGAGAACTTAAATATTCAAAATCAGTGATGGATTCTCATAGATTTTGGTCAGGTTCTTATTTTTAGTTGCCAAGTTGCAAGTCTGGAAAATGAGACTGGAACATGGTTTTAGACATTATTTTGAACTATTGTTTCCAAAAAGGAAAGGGAAAACAGAGTCTTGAATATCAGTTTAAAAAAAAAAAGTTATAAACATTCCTTTCCTGGTTGCCATTCTTAACTTTGTACCACAGCTAACAAGTATTGCTTGAATGGGTTAAAAAAATAAAAATCAGTATTTGTGGTTGCAGATTACAGTTTTGTTCCATAAGATAATTTCCAGGTTAACTTTCTCCTAAGACCACTTGCATTCCAAAGTCAATATTTTTACTTGTACATTTCTTTAACAGTTTGCAAAAACATCTTGACTTATATTTCAAATATCTTTCTTCTGTTACAGATGCATGAATAAGCACATTTTTTTTGCTTAAATCTAGCATTTTCTAGCAGATTAAGCATCTAGGAATGTTAAATCTACATCATCAGTAAATATTTCATTCATAAGTTCATAAAACTGTAATAACACTAACAGTATAATGTTTTCTTAACAATTACACAGCAAGTTATTACAAACAGGCAAGAAGAGAACACTATGACAGATCTGACTGTTTCACATAGTAGCAGGGTATTCATGACAACAGGCAATTTACATTTGGAGTATGTGTTTAAATCAGGCAGCCTCAACTCCAGACATGGTCCCTGGAAAGTGAGCTCACGACAAAGTGACTGTGATACTTTGTGGGCTATATAAGGGGCCTACATTTAGGTATCTAATATGCAGCATACAGATTAATAGTTGGATAGCAATGATAGCAGAAAGCACAATACACTGAGAGTGATCCTATGAGTATTATGCTAGACAAACACCTCTTTAACACAGTCACAACTGAATGCCACATGTGGACACGGCCCAAGGAGTCCCCAAGTGGGGCCTCCAGAAAAAGCATAAGGAATTTCGGGAATGAGGTGCGAATACTTGCACCAGAATTGGGGCAAAGACTGCATTGAGAAAATAGTCTTGACATTTTGCATCATTCTGGATTCATTTCTGGACCCAAAGACAACAGACAGGAAGAAAGGTTACAAGAGGTGCTAGAATCTATTTTAAGATATAAGGAGTGAAGGCTGTACCCTGATTTTCTGACTTCAGCCTCATTAAAGATGAACTTTATCAGTGAGTTTTAGAGGCAGAGCCAGAAACAATGGGAAGACAGATACATAGAATCATAGAATAGTTAGGGTTGGAAAGGACCTTAGGATCATCTAGTTCCAACCCCCCTGCCAGGGACAGGGACGCCTCCCAATAAAACATGTCACCCAAGGCTATGTCCAACCCGGCCTTGAACACCACCAGTGATGGAGCATTCACAACTTCCCTGGGAAACCATTCCAGTGCCTCAACACCCTTACAGCAAAGAACTTCTTCCTAAGATCCAATCTAAACTTCCCCTGTTTAAGTTTGAACCCGTTACCCCTTGTCCTCTCACTACAGTCCCTCATGAAGAGTCCCTCCCCAGCATCTGCATAGGCCCCCTTCAGATATTGGAAGGCTGCTACGATGTCTCCACGCATATTAGAATGATTAGCTTATGTGTCTTTTGGAAAAATTAAGTCACATCAATTGAAATAAATTGTCTGGCAAGGAAATAAGCAGTGCTGTTGTAAGGTGTGCTTTCACCTCAATTTCTAGAGTCAAGCTGGAAAAATGCTTTGGCACATGCCTAGTTAATATTCAGAAAAAAACCCTATGTGATGTTATCATAGGTACAAGGCAGCATGATACAACCCAACCAAAACCCCAACATCTACCATTCTCTTTTATTGTCTGCATCTTCCTAGGCCTTTTACCTTATACTCCTTCCATCTCCGTCTATTTCTATTTTTATTCTCTCTTTAACTCAGATAAAAATACTTTCCACAGGTCAGATAGTGCACCAAGTCAGTCTCAAAATCCTTATTACCATCTCCATTTTCCATAAGATCTGGCCTTTAACAAGGAGGAGCTCAAAAATTTTCTCTTCATATTCACCTCATTCTTATTCCTCACACCACACTCTGTATAAATTGTTTTCTTGAGTATGGTCTTCATTTATCTTTTCTCTGTCTTAGCCTCTAAGCACTTCAGGGCAAGGAATGGAACTCATACCACATTTGCAAAATGATTTGTACATTTATAGCTGTTTTTAAATGACTTTTTAAAAACAGAAGCAAAATCCTTCAATCCCTAAACAGACAGAGGTCTTTCTTCCCAAGATAAATTTTACTTGGATGAAGTCAGACAAAGGCAACTGTCACTACTGTAGTAGTAATAAAGATGGTTTAGCTTATTGATAGTTTATTAAAATACAAACTCTGAAATCAGTCCTGCAAAGTTTAAAAACTGGCAGCATTGCCAGTTTTATGTGAAATGTAGCAGAGGAAGGAAATTATTTTCAACATACAGCTCTAATAGGTCAAAGTAAAATATTCCTCATCTGGAATTTAGAACTCTCAAATAAGCCTCAGCTCTCAGGGGAGTCACTCTGTAAAGGAAATATCAGTTTTTGTTAAGATTGTCTTTCAATTAAAGTTTATCTTATATACCAGTATGGTAAGGGACACATAGTCTAGTAGCACCCCCACCTTTAATATCAAAGTATCTTTCCAACATGACTGTATGTTCACACTCACACACATTTGTACCCCCACTGTTAATTGTTTTTTTTTGTTTTGTTGTTTTTTTTTTTTGTTTTGTTTGTTTTGTTTTGTTTTGTTTTTTCTAAGCATATTCATAGAAATTCTAGACTTGCTATTTATTTTCTGAGGTTTCTGTAGTTATTGTTGTCAGAGGTATCAATACAGCAGTGAAGTGAAGGAGCACATATATTTTCTCTGTGTGGTTTAAAAAAATCCAGACTTCTGCAAATTTTTTCAAGTGTTGCTTATTTTATAATTTCCTTCCTTCTCTTCTATTTCCAGCCTTTGTCTAGATTGTATGCATGCCAGACATAATTTTCAGCAAAAAATTATTGAAATCGGAAATACTGTACAATATGTTCGTGAGGCTGAGTCCACAAATTCTGCACTGCAAGTCTTACATATAAAAGATATGCTCAAACACTAGAAGTCATTAAGGAGAGCAGACATACTGCAGAAGTAGAACCTGCACCATTCAATTTTTGTATTATGACCAAGACTACTACCGTACATGCAAAAAAAGTTGACCTTGAGAAACTGCAATATGCAAGAAACCTGCCCAAATGAGAACAATTGTCCAATGTTTGAAACTGGAACAAAGAAGGCACATGAAAGAAATTTCAGTAGTTCATTGTTGGAAGGACTTGAGAAATCCTGGACATCAAAAGACTAATGTCTTAAACCAGTAGAGAGATTAAGGGTCTAATTCCTTCTGAAATCAAAAGATGTACTGTTCTAGACATTTTTTTCATTGTTCCTGGGCTATGAGACTTCGTCTGACTTCCATGGAGAGCCATGTGGGTTAGATCAGTCTACATGCTAGAAACATGTTTTGGAGGATTTTAAAGGAGGAATGAACACAATCTATGTGAAACCAGGCAGAAAGGTATGATGAAAATTATTCCAGTGTCTCTACTGCTTGTGAAAGGTCATGCTTATGCCAGTATGGATTTGCTGAGGATAACTCTTTTCTTATTTGTTTTTTCTTAAAGCATTTTAAAATAGGGTTCTGTCTACACCTTTTAAAACAAAATTACTCTGAGGAGTATAAGGACTTTATATTTATAGCTTGCTCTGTGTCTTTCATGATTCAGATTATCAGTGACCTTCCTTGTATCATGCATAATAGGCTGTACAATCTGAGCTCTGGAGAATTTCTCGAGGCTGAAAGGCTTCTTGTGGGGCAGGAGTGCAAGTGGGGACCTGACTAACATACAGTTGTTTCTTCAATGAAAAATAGGAATTTCCTTCTTTTTTTTTTTTTCTAAATGGCAAGTCTAACATATAAAATTGTCAAAGACTGCAAAGAAGGCATATGTTTATGTTTCATATCAGAAGTCCATATTAAAAGTCAATGGCAAAAGCCTGAGTTATTTGTAGTTTGTTTGACTAGGATTAGAGTTTGAAAAATGTCTTTGCTTGAAATTAGGTTTCAGTGATTGATGAGAGCTAGTCCTGGGTTCAGTAGTAGCAATCATTTTTCTCCTTCTTAGTAGCTGGTGTAATGCTGTGTTTTTGACTTTTGGCCTGTGAACAGCACTGATAACACTGATGATTTTAGTTGCTGCTCAGTAATGTTTACTCTGACCAAGGATTTTCTGAGTCTCATGCTCTGCCAGGGAGGAGGGGAAGCCAGGAGAGGAAGCAGAGACAGGACACCTGACTCAAACTAGCCAAAGAGGTATTCCATACCATGGTACATCATGCCCACTATACAAACTGGGCAATTACCCAGAAGGTTTAGATCACTTCTGGGTCAGGCTGGGTATCAGCCGGCTGGTGGTGAGCAGTTGTATTCTCTTCCCTTGTTATTTCCCTTATCATTATTTTCACTGGTGGTAGCAGTAGTGTTATACCTGAGTTACTGGCCTGTTCTTATCTCAACCCATGGGGGTTACATTCTTCCAATTCTCTTCCCCATTCTTCCAGGAAGAGAGTGAGAGAAAAGCTGCATGGTTCTGAATTATGGCTGGGAACCACAATTGAGCTTTTTTTTTTCCTTTTTTTTTTTTTTCCTTTTTTTTTTTTTTTTTTTTTTTTTACCAGGTAAGAATCTTAGAAAGAAACCATTTCAACTTTCATTTGGTATTAATCAATTATATTGCCCTTATTATCTAGAAACCAGAAATCTCTTACTCTTACATTTACAGCAGAAGGAGAAGACTAAACAATTGTTTGTCTTTTTTTTTTTTTTTGTTGTTGATACTGTTCTAAGGATCAATATCTGAAATTGTGGACATCAGGCAAATGTAAATTACCAGTTCCTGATTGAAGTTTGATTTATATTTTTTTATCCATTTATTTACCTTTTCAAGAAAAGTTCTCTCAGTGTTCTTGGAAAATATTTTATTTTATGTTCATGGAGGTGAGACTATCTTAAGATAATAATGAAACACAACTTCAGCAGCATTTCAGGAGAGATGGCAAGGGAGGAAAAGAAGAATATAAGAGTATTTACAAGAACTGTTAGAGGTCAGATACATAACCTGAGCTCATGGTTATGTAGCATCTGTAGCTGTAAATGTATGGAAAATGTAAGTCTGAACTCAACTTCTTGAGAAATCAGGGAAGGAAATAAGAAAGAGAGATTACTTCAGCTAGTGACATCTGTCTATGATGGGATGTGTTTACATCACAGAGAATCGGTGCATTAACTGTCTTCCTGAGTTGTTCACACTGTCCACTGTGGCTTATTAAAAATCCCGTTTCTAGCAGATTTTTCTACATTTTTGTTGATTTTTTTTTTATTTCTACCCCCCACACTCCTCTGATATCATTACATCAATACATACTAAACAGTACATGACAAAACTAAATTTCTGCAGACCATAAACCTTTCTGAGCTAACGTAGTCTTTGGAAGTGTTTTCAGTAAAATAATGCATTTCATTTGGAACAGAAAGTTGCTTCTCATTGCTGAGTCTACTGAACTTTGCATCTTAGACTACAAATAAAGGACATTCAATATAACATGCAATCGTTAAAAATGTAATGGCAAAATACAGATTTAGTTTTTATTTGCTCAAAATAGCTAGTATAAGGCTACCACTTAACAATGCTGAACTAGATGTAGGTTTTAGTAATTCATAAAGGCTGTTCAGTTCTGGCAGGTCTGAGTGAGATCTGACCTTCACAGACTTCACAAAATTTTGAAAGCTTTTTGACATTTTATGACAAGAGAAAGGTGAAAGTCTCTCAACTAAAACCAAGTTAAATAATATATTCCAGAATTAGATTTCCCTTCTCTGCCACACTGATTTCTTGTAGCCATATCAGCTGATGCATCTAGGTCTTATATTGTTCCTAAAAGAGAAGATGCCAGTTTGCAGCAGAAATTTTTGGTAGCAACCTTAAATATGTGACTTGAATTTGTATTCTTGTATTGCATTCTTTTTTTATTATGTCAGTGCTTAAACGCACTTATCAACATAAATGAATTAAAAAAATAATGAAAGATGGAATGAATGAAACTTGTATACCAGAATTTCTGTCATATGGGCTCTCTGATATCTTATTAGGCTATTAACCATGCCTGTCTTTTTCTGACAGGATTTTTTCCACAATGCCTATAGTTAAATCTTGAGCTTCTGAAACCTTAGCTCTCTGCCAAATAGGATTCAATTTGATCACTTAATTCCAAACAGATACATACAGAAATGCATCATGAAGACTGAGTTTTATTTTCCTTTGCAAAGTTAAGTGAAATGGGATAAGCAGGCAACAATAGGAGCTCTTTTGAGCTACAAGAACTGGAGAGGCAATCCATTAAGTTTCCCACTGCATTAATGTCTAGTCCTCCTTCAAAGCTTGTTTGAAATGTCTGAATCTACAGATCTTCTATTACTTCCTTTAATATACTGATCCCTGACATAGTATATCTCACTGATAGGAATTCATTCCATCTTAATTTCATCAAATTATTCATAGTTATATGAATGTGCCACCATAAATAATTTCCCTTCATCATTGGGGTGAAATCTCAACCCCTTAGAAATGATGAGCTTTGCTGTTGTGAGGCCAGAATTTCACCCTTGGTTTTTGCATGCTTGAGATACTTCAGAATGTTATAATAACTTATTATTTATGTAGGCCATAAATATATATATGCTTTAATCAATCATTGGGAAGAATTTAAATGAGATATGAAGATTGAAATATGAAGTCAGTGCACCTTATTGGAAAGGCAAAAGCATTCATCCAGTAAATTGTCATACATGATGAAACAGGTTAGAAAACAAAGACCACCTGGCAGGTAGAGGCTAAAGAAAATGTTGAATGTTGATAGAAAAAATATACATATCTCAGGAAAATTATCTCTTAGAACATGAAATCCTTCCCTTTGATGAAATATCTTTATCCGTCTACGTGAAGCTTTAGAGTAGGAAAAAGAATTTGCATAAGATGCATTTTCACAGTTAAATCTTTGCATATTGACCCTGAGATCTTAAATGCAAACCAAAGACTTCTTTTTATACTCCTTATCCTTTTATCCCACTGCAACTCGTACTTACTGTGTAGTTGTCAGTTATGTACTGGCTGAGGATGGCAGCCCAGAGGCAGCACTTTTTTCCCTGCTTAGCCACAGTCTGTTAGACTTGATAGAAAGTAAGGATATGGCCTAGAGGTCTCCAATGTGAAAATAAGATGTCTAAATCCTAACTCTGATCAGAAAATCTCTTTTCAGACTACCTGGATGTACAGAAATATTTCATATTTCCCTTGTGCATACAATTATGAACATTTACAAGCATTCACTTTGAAAATAGTGGTGCAATTCTGCTATTTTTCTCAGAGAGCTAAGCCTAGCTGGGGCCTAAAAATAAGACTTTCCCCTGTCTAACTACCCTGAATGGTTTCCATGTCCTCTGGAAACAATTAAATTCAGGAATAAGGATGTATTCCTTGCCTAGTAAAATGCTTCCGCCCACTTCCCTTAAAATCCAAGTAGAAGAAATGCTATGGATGTTTTTGGCCTCCAACAAATCGTGTCTGCCTCAGGATGTGTTTGAAATAATGATACTCAGTTCTCATGAGGAAAATCCACTGACATCACTGATGCCCAGTGAAGCACTCCTGTCACAGTCCATGTGTAGGCTGTTCAAGGCTGAGCTGACAGTCTACTCTTCATGTCAAGATTATACTGCCAGAGGAAGAGAGGAATGAATTGCACAGTGAGTTGTTCATTTGAGAAGTCTCAGGTACCCCACTTCTTCTTACAAACAACAGTTCTGAATTTTAACCAATGATCAGAATTACAGGGCAGGCAATGTTTTTTGGAGATTACATTTTTAGATGCAACTAATGTTCAGAAATTTAGATTAGTCAACATTTTATATGTATCTTAAATTAAAAAAAATAATTCTAATTTAAAGTTTAATTTGTATTTCAATTTCTCTACAATCCAGAACTCTGTATAAGCTTTTGCTTTCCCCATATTACATGTCCAAACCAATGTTCCTATAGTAAATTTTACTATCCTTTTAGCCATGAAAATTTAATCTCAGATATACCAATTAAAAACACAGAACAGAATCATAGAATCATAGAATAGTTAGGGTTGGAAAGGAACTTAAGATCATTTAGTTCCAGCCCACCTCCCATGGGCAGAGACGCCTCCCAGTATAAACCATGTTACCCAAGGCTATGTCCAACCCGGCCTTGAACGCCGCAAGTGATGGAGCATTCACAACTTCCCTGGGAAACCCATTCCAGTGCCTCACCACCCTTGCAGTAAAGGACTTCTTCCTCAGATCCAATCTTAACTTCCCCTGTTTAAGTTTGAACCCGTTACCCCTTGTCCTCTCATTACAGTCCCTCATGAAGAGACCCTCCCCAGTATCCCTATAGTCTCCCTTCAGATACTGGAAGGCTGCTATGAGGTCTCAACACAGTCTTCTCTTCTCCAGGCTGAACAGACCCAACTTTCTCAGCCTATCTTCATACAGAAGGTGCTCCAGTACCCTGATCATCCTCATGGCCCTCCTCTGGACTTGTTCCAACAGTTCCATATCCTTTATGTTGAGGACACCAGAACTGTACACAATACTTCAAGTGAGATCTCACATTAACAGAGCTTTAGCATTAATCTTCAAGGTACTGAAATTTTCCCCAGGTAAATGAGAAAACATTTTTATCTTCTGAATTTGCACTGAATATTGGTAAGCATTAGAAATAATCTTTCTGTTTTCTTTGTTTTTTTTTTTTTTTTTTATCTTCAGCAAAGGTTACTTTGTAAATAATCAAATCTGAAGTCACTAGATGCATTTCCAAAACTTAGCAGAATTTTTTTCAATGCCATTCTGCCTAAGAATTTTGTATTACAAATGATGGAAATGAAGTTCAAAATTAAAGAACTTTCCATAATGATCTGAGTTTTTAAGAACTGAGTTATTTTCTAAAAGGATTTTTTTTTTTAATTTAAAATATAGGAAGATACATAGATCACCCATCTTCATTGCCTTATCTTATTATTTTTTAACAAAAGAAATAGAAATAGTTGGATACCAACTGAAAAAGAATTAATCAGATTAAAATAAAAATATGCCAAAGAACTAATATTTCTGCTTACCGGGATACTTTCTAAAATCATTCAAAATGAATTAGCAAAAAAAAAACCCAGAAAAAAAGAGCAATCAAAACTGATTTAATATTTGCTGGTGTAAGGAATTAACATTAAGAATTAAGTCACAAGTTATCTATGTAGGACGACATATTCTGTGATAGAAGTTAAAGGAGAGAGGAAATTCAGCCACCAAATGGAGGGTAGTTTTACATATAAATGTTTTTTTAAAGTCACTTTTAACACAGAATAAGGAAAAGTTTGAAAAAACTCAGGCCTATGCCTTATGCGTCTTCCCAGAATACCTGATATACCATTCCTAATCTTAGCCATGGTCATTCGCAAATGTAGTTGCATGCTGGCTTGATAAACACAGGTTTTCACCATGATATACCATTATTAGTTACTGTATCAGAAGGGTCTGGAATGGAGAGACAACCACCTTTTTCACAGTAAAAGGCAGGGTAAATTTATTTCTGAAATCCAAGGTTAGAAACTCAAATTTCCAACATTTTTACCGTATAAATTTCATTTTGAAACTCAGGTATATAAATTTTAATGAATATTTTTTGGGAAAAAAAGTTTTACTGTTATTTTGATTTATTGTTTTCCAACAGAGATTTTGGCAGAACTTTTTCTCAGCTTAGATTTTATGTTACATCCAAACGTACTGCATTTTCCTCCCCTCTCCCTTTTATAACAGACAGTATCACTAGATGTCACCAAGCAGAGGGAGCCAGAAAAAAACCACTTCAGAGGATCCTTACTTCCCTATAAATCACATCGAGATGGTTTTGAGCAAAACCTGTAGGCAGGACTTTTTAGTGCCATAGAAGCAATTTTAAATTGTGTCTTTTCTGAAAGACTTTTTTTATTCTATTGGAGTGCTTAATATTGTTCCCATGTATCCCATATCACTGAGAGATAAGCATTGGTTTTGACTATAGAATCTTGCTGTTATACTTAGCCATCATATTAATGATCAAAATATGAGCAACACAAATTATAATACACAGAAATGTGCATTTAGCTTGGTAAATTTAGGTCAACAAATGCCTGTTGTACTGCATTGTAATAGGTAAAGAAATGCCTGAGGGCATTTGTTTCAAAGTCAACAAACTCAGTCAGCATATTGATGCTAGTGGATAGGGCATAACTGCTCTGAATAAAATGTCCATTAGATTTAGAGGCAGTCACATGTATCACCACCCTCTCCCTAGTAATAAAAGTGTTATTTCTGATACTGCTTGTCTAAATTAGTCATGTGGGTTTTTATTTCTCATTTTTTTTATGAATTAGGTCTGCTGATTGCCTGGATTTCCTCTTGCATTCAATAGATTTCTCAGTGGACAATGGGATCCAAGACCATGCAGATCTGTATTAATACCAAGGTGCAATGCAATGGTTTTCTAACGCAAGCGTGAAACTGAGTATAAATAGAGAGGACAAGATTTCTCAGACAAGAAGTGATGTGAGTTAGATGTGCATAGAAAACATGCCATCTTTAGGTATACGTGAGTGTAGGAGAGAACTGCAGGAGGTGTTATTATACGTGAGTGTAGGAGAGAACTGCAGGAGGTGTCATAAGTGGCTGCAGGCAGCATTGTGTTCTTTGAATCAGTAAGGATAGATATGACCTGCACTTGTGTTTCTGCAGTTGAGAATACTTTTTGTCATAGCAAGCAGAAAATAGTTATTAAGAATCAATATAGCAGTGTCATATCTTCCAGACACACACTAAGAAGACTAGGAAGGAGTTTCTTGTACTCCCATGATGCTGGATTTGTTGCCATGGCCATAGTTCACTCTCCTGGTCAGGAGCCCTGTTCTAGTATCAGCAACAGCTCATCTTGCTAAACCACATCTTGCCTCAATAACATGTGCAGAGTTTCTAAGTGTTTGCATAACAGCAATACTCTGGCAACTCCTCCTTATTCTTATATCCTACTTACCCTGTCATGCATGCAGCAGGCATTTCTGCCGTTGCACCTTATGGCCACAAAAGACTGCGATAGAGTTTGCCCTGGCAGCCTCAGTTTCTTTTCCTGTGTCTCTTCTTTCCATTTTCTGCCTGCTGGGATGCAAAAAGGTAAGGATGGTGATGAACAGATGCCTAAGTAAGGAGTCAGTCCTAGCAGAAGTCATCCTTAGAAATTCTACTTTGCCCTAGCAACTTTGCAGACAACCCTTCACGGTGAAGACCTTTCCTCAGTCACCCCAGGTCTCAACCCCTCACATCCTAGGATAAGTCCTACCAGTGCCAGCTCTAGCAGCTCATGTATCTGCTGACAGTGTAAGCCTGTCCACCAAGTATCTCTCTGTAAACACCAGAAACCACAGAGCACCTACTCTTTCTTTCATTTGTGAACCCCTTCCGTTGGCACTGTCCTGGGTTCAGCAATAGCAATAATTTTTCTCCTTAGTAGTAGCTGGTGCAGTGCTGTGTTTTTGACTTTTGGCCTGGGAACAGCACTGATATCACTGATAGTTGTTGCAGTAGTGTTTACTCTGACCAAGGACTTTCTGACTCTCATGCTCTGCCAGGGAGGAGAGCAAGCCAGGAGAGGAAGCAGAGACAAGATACCTGATCCAAACTAGCCAAAGAGGTATTCCATACCACAGCATGTTATGCTCACTATATAAAATGGGTACAGTTACCTGGAAGGGTGGGGTTCACTGCTCTGTCAAGCTGGATATCGGTGGTGAGCAGTTGTATTCTCTTCCCTTGTTGTTTCCCTTGTCATTATTATTATTGGTGGTAGCAGTAGTGATTTGTGTTATACCTTAGTTACAGGACTGTTCTTATCCCAACCTGTGGGGTTGCATTCTTTTGATTCTCCTCCCCATCCCTCCAGGAGTGGGGGGAAGAAAGAAGGGGGAGTGAGTGAGAAAACTGCGTGAGTTATGGCTTAAACCATGACAGACACTAAGAAGATCTTCTGCTGATTAAGATGTGGTGCAAGATACAGGCATAGGCTGAAGCCCACAGTTGGTTGTGTTGAAAAGATACAAGTCATTATATATAGCAAAATATGGGAGTTTTGCACATATGTATTAGATATATGATCTTATTTTCCATGTATGCTGCATATTTGCTCATCTGAGACTGTTATTTGTAGCTGCCACTTGAGACAGGTTTTATAGGGAAAAATTTTACTCTGATTCCTACCTCATCTCTCTCAAGCTATTGTTCTAATTTCTGTATTTATTTTTTTTAATTTGAGCAAGGTCAGACCTGTTATGAGAACAAAGGTCTCTTAAACCTATAAGGCAGGGAATGTTTTATGTAAATTTTATTTCTTAGTAGCTCAAAGGGAGAGTTAGAAGTCAGGACCGAGCTCTACATTAAACAGGTTTATAGAGATGTGGTTGTGTAAAGTTGAAAGAACCAGCCCCAGAAAGTGAAAGGCAAGAAATGCTTAAATGATGCACGGTGAAAAGAAGAAGGCAGCAGGAGTGCGGCTTACAGGGAAGGACTCTGAGGTACAAGACTGAAGTACGTTGTACTTGTTGCTACCACAGCACCTTGCGCTTTATTCAGAGCCCAGTAGATTTAGCACCCCCCAGAGGATACAGTAGTTTTCCATATGACTCATTTCTTTAAGACTTCATACTCCCCCTATTACTGCACGATGCAATGAGTGGAACTGTTGTGTAGTATTTCTGTGCCCAGTTAAACAGTTCTTAGTTTTCATCTTACTGGCTGTTTTTCAGAGAGGTGCAAAGAGGTACCTCTGTATTAGATTCTGCAAAGTCCTCTGGTTGATATTATATAAACGCAAATATATTATTTTAAAGCATACTAGCACTGGAACCCAGAGGGATGAATACATTTTTGGTTTTATTTTCAGTAGAAAAAAAATGAAGCTGAAAATAAAATATGGTTCCCGGATAGTCAGCCTACTGTACACAGAGGATGGGGAAACTAAATGAAACCCATTCACAGTAGGTTAAAGTTGGCCACAGGAGCAGCTGACATTGGAACATTACTAGAGAGACCATGTTGTTGCAAACTTACTGACAGCTTCATGAACAGCAGAAATAAACAGTGCACTGAGTTTTAATTTTAGGGTAAATTTGTACCCTGCAAAACTAAAGACCCCTATGACGTCTGTCTCAAGCAGCTAGTTCCACCTCTGTTTTTAACAAACGCTGATAAAAGGTGTTTCAGCACTGAAAAGGTAACACTGTACAGCTTGTGTGCTGTCTTCATCAAAGTTACCAATAAGCATTACTTTCAAGGATTTATATAATCTTACATTTTGATTAAAATAAATCAGCTTTAAAAGTAGGAGGTCTTCTACTATGATCACGGTCTGAAGAAAGATTGGCTGCATTTTCCAACTTCCTCAGCACCATATCCCAGCAAAGGGACACCACAGCTCTGGAGAGAACTCGATGCACAATTAAAGTATTTCGCACCCCTAAGAAAGCAAAGAGTGAGTTTGAGGACACATAATCTGTGCCATACGGGTACCTGTAATAAAGTGATTGCAATTGCCTTCTTTTTCTTCCTGAAAGTGCTACCCTTCCTTGGATACTACAGGGGGTGAGGACAAGGATTTCCAAAGCAAGGGCCTGGCTGCATTCAAGCGTCAGATTCAAGCAGATGTCCTTTGCGAGTGTTTGCACCACACAAATGTATTTGAACCTGTAATGTGAAAAGTATTTCTTAAGTCATCAGTCTGATTTAGTTTTTCTCATGTTATTTAATTCCAAACTTGCTGCTTTTGTGTGCTGTGCAGCCAAGGAAGTCTAAGTGATCTACCTGGATCCAGACACATAACAACAGCAGGCTCTCATGAAAATTCCTTAAAGATTAGTGTTCTTCTCCAGGCTAAGTCACAAGCACAAAAACTTTATGGTGTAGTCTTCATCCTGCTCTGGACATTTGACCTGGAATACAGATAATTCAAGTAGTACTTGGATGCACGGTAAATATAAACTTTAGTAGATATGCTTCCATGAGGGCTCCAGCTGATGGTCTCTCTGGTTCATTCACCATTTCTGTCCTTTTCCATCACAAAATGTCTTCCCAAAGGGCATATCTCCATGCCTGAAAAAAAGAAATATACGTGTCTGCCTACGCACACGATGACTGTCCTTGTCTTGACCCATGCAATACAACTCCACCAATTGTGATGAATTTCTTTGCTTGAGAAGAGACAAATATTACTTTTGAGTAAAATTTAGGGTAGCAGATTCAGGCAACTTGGTATAATTGATTTTTTGTAACTCAAAACATTGTGAAGAATAATTACGAACAGTTTATTAGTGTAAATAAACAGTGCATAGTTAGCAGGAGTCAGTACTAATTATGTGGTAATGAGATGAGCAAAATTATTCTTCTATTATAAATTCTTCATGTTATGAACTCAGAAGTAAAATAAACAATTGCTGGCCAGAGAAGTGACCTAAAGGCAAACTGGCCTATTTTTGAATGTGGGAACCACATGAACTTCTGAGAGAAGCTGAGTTTTTGGTTGTGATTTTTATTGGAGAGCATTTACACAGACAGAAATGTAAGGAACTTAATATATGCAGAAGAACACAGTATTATTACTGTATACAATGCCTTTTCTGCCACAGACTGTGAGAAAATACTAACCTGCTATTCCACAGTCGCTGCCTTCTCCAAGCAAAAGAGAATACCCTGCTTCTATTGCACCAAATCTTCTAACACTAAAAGTGTATTCGTCTTATATTACCAAAGTTAAAGTTATCCACATGACAAATTTGCTCTCCACAATACATTAAAAGATATGGTCAGACTAAATAAAGAAAATGAACTTTATTAGACAGAACAGAATATGAGTGTATTAAAATTATTTTAAAGAGGGGATGGGATAAATTCTTGCTTTAGAGGCAGGGTCTTCCAAAAAGGCTTAGGAAGGATGATGTTTGTGTTTAGAAATATTGATACATCCTTAAACATCCATTTTCTGAAATTAATTACTTACTGTGTCACATACTAAACATATTTTTCTGTTCAGCTAGTGTTCACTAGTTAAGTGTAATTTCCTTGACTTGCCCATTATTTAACTATACTTCACACTTATTTGGAGATAATGTCCCACCAGGGATTGATCATTCATTCATTATTTCAGTCTTAGATAATCCAAATTAAATATGTGTTGGTTATTTGTAATTATTCTCTTATGTCACATGCTATTTTTCCTGAATGAATGAATTTAGTGATTATAATCTGAACAAAGGCATAAAGTTTCAGTAGAGTTTGAATTTCCCAGGAACAGGCATTCATTTAATGAGCAGTTAAAGATAAAAACTGCATCCTGAAGATGCAGACAGCTCTATCTTAAAATTCCATGTCTCTCTTTTGTTTTGACACCTTGAAGGAAAAAAAATCACTTACAGACCAGGTCAGACTGTAATGTCTAAGGGCCTTGAAATGGGTTAAAGAACATAATTTTTTTGCTGAACAGGTTCAAAGCAAATAACTGTATAGGGCTGTTTTGAAGTATCATATCATAAAGTGAAGGTTATAAAACAATTTAATTTTCTGATTTTATACCTTATGATTGTTTGACTTAGAAGCTTAACTTCTGAATTGAATGAGATAACTTTTATGCAATCTGATTACAGTTATATGGTAAAAAAATTTACTTGTGAGTTTTTGTTTTGAGTTTTTTGGGTTGTGGGCTTTTATTTTGTTTGTATGTTTGTTCTGTTTTATTTTTTTTTTTTTTGTGGAGGGTATTTGTTTTGGGGAAAAGTGAATTCAGGTAGGTTCATATTTTCTCTGAAAGCTAAACAGGATATTCAGAACCTTGAGAGAGTAACCAAAATTATCATGTTGCAGCTGCTACTGTTTGCTATACCTGTTATAACTGTTTCAGTAAACTATAAACTGCAGGACTGAAAAGCATGTAAAAGTGACCACATATTCAACCCCATCCTTTTTTAGCCATGATTAGAATATTAGTCATATTGACAGGTGTTGTCTGCATAATGTTTTGCAGCAAAAAGAAAATATTTAAATTTCTCCTCTTTTTCACTTCCAGGATATTTTTCTCAAAGTATTACCTGTGAAAAACTTCTGGTTCGCAGTATGTGAGAAGGTTGTGTGGAAAATTACAAAGGAATTACGCATTTACACTTAGGAAGCAAGCAACTCAACAAACAGAATGATGCATCAAAAGGAGTGTGACCAGCAGTTCGAGGGAGGTGATCCTGCCCCTCTACTCTGCTCTTGTGAGACCTCACTTGGAATATTGTGTGCAG
>JASSUY010035509.1:27812-37812 GCA_032466535.1 Forpus xanthops
GGCCAAGGACTTTCTGAGTTTCATGCTCTGCCAGGGAGGAGGGGAGCCGGGAAGAAGCCGGGCGGAAGTAGAGACAGAGCACCTGACCCAAACTGACCAAAGAGGTATTCCATACCACAGCACATCATGCCCAGGATGTAGAGACGGAGAGGGCAGAGACCCGGAAAGATGGTGGTGCAGGGGGAGTGTGCACAGCATGACCAGGATTTGCTATGAGGTGATGGGGTGCACTGTGTAGTCGAGCTTGGTATCAGGTGATGGGGAGGGCACTGTGTGGCATGTCTATGTATCAGGTGAAGACCTGTTGTATTCTCTTTCCTTGTATTTTCTCTTGTATTACTATTGGTGGTAGCAGTAGTGATTTATGTTATATCTTAGTTACTAAACTGTACTTATCTCAACCTGTGGGAGTTGCATTCTTTTGATTCTCCTTCCCATCCCCTCAGACCGGGGAAGAAGGAGAGGTGAGTGAGTGAGAGAGCGGCTGCATGGGTTTGAAAGCCTCAAACCACGACAATGAATTAAATATTTTAATCAAAATGTGTCAGTGTTTGTACGGTTTCAAAGACAGAAGAAATACACCCTTTATACTGTTTTGTTTTTTTTTTTTTAGCATTGCCTTTCCATTTTTCTTCACAAAATCTCAGATTAACTATAACAGTGTTTTCACTTTCTGTTCAGAATCTTTTCTTACCAAATTGTAAATCCTTATCTATCATATTTTTAGCCCTATGTATAATTTAATAAATATTCTCAGGTACACAATGGTTGAGAAAATTGTGAAGAGAAACATGTTTAAAAGAAAGATAGAAATCCTGCAATTTAAAAAAAAGAAAAAGCCTGCTTGACTGAAAATTGATATAAATGCACAAAGTCACTCGTTTCAATGTGCAATATGAGCTTCAAATGTGATAATATGCATACAGCTGACAGCCTGCTGAATATTTTCTGAAATGGCTGCACGCTGAAATAAACATGAAGGATTGCAGCCCAAAGAATGACCTTTCTAGAAAGATATAAGAGCTTGAAAATTGCTGTTTGGAAAGAAAGTATCTCCTGGACCGCAACAATAGTTTGTTTAAGTGTTTCTGAGATTTTTTAGATAAGACAGTGTCTGCAAAGGAAAAACAATGTTTAAATATTACACTGTTTAAGTTTGAGATAATGAATAAAAAAAACCCAAACAAATTCTAAAATTCTAAGATAGCTTTGGGGAAGTCATGAAATAGCTTGGCCTATAGTAATTAAATTTCAGGCAGTCAAGGTCTCTTCTTCAGTGCACAGATCTTGCCAGAGCTGTCAATTCAGAATAAATTAGTCCTAAACTGGGTCCTAAAAGATAATACAAGTTTGTCTTCAAGCTCATGTCAAATGTGCATAGTTTTCTGTAGAGGTATGATTTTAGACTTATATCTCTGCCAATGCAGATCTTGTACTTCAAGCTTCTTTTATTACAAGGAAGCTCCACACTGAAACATTCATGATTTGAAACTAAAGTCAGTTATTGTCTTCTCCACGATTTTTGCACACTCACCTGAATCACTTTGCAGAGTTATGTTTTACTTCCTAACCAAGTACAAAAACAGATGGGAATTCTGAACACAAGTGCTTTTTACTTAAGAAAGAAAGCATAAGCAGGCCCATAGCCCCCTCACATCATCATCATTATAACACAGACTTTTCAGAAAATTACTTCCCCTTGCAGAATCCTGAGTAGCTTCATTATTGTACTTCACATTCCACAGACACAAGGTGTGGTGCTTTTCTCAGTAAG
Organism: Forpus xanthops; assembly: GCA_032466535.1. Classification (NCBI taxonomy): domain Eukaryota; kingdom Metazoa; phylum Chordata; class Aves; order Psittaciformes; family Psittacidae; genus Forpus; species Forpus xanthops. Next base: position 29,587 of record JASSUY010035509.1, read on the forward strand.
AAGTTGCAGACTTCTCTACTGATTGGACAAATATAGTTAGTTCAATATTGGTTAAAAAAAAAAAAAGGCAGAGAGGCTATACCATCCTAAGACCCTCTTCATCTTCCTATCAAACCTAGAAGTTTGTCTTCATGCCATGAACACTTTAACTGGGTGAACAAAAATATTTTAAAGGCTTCATATTTGCATATTTGTTTCAATAGATCTCTGAAGCAGAATGTCTTTTTTTGGAAATCTGCAGGAGACAAAAATTAATACTTTTTCTGGTACCAGGTCAGCAGAGTACCTTTGAGCCAAAAGGTTGTGTTGAAATCTGATGTCTTGAAACTAAAGTATATGCTTTAATGGATTACAAAATTAAATATATTTATGCCATTGCTTAAAGGCAAGTATGTGCATAAACACTGCTGAACTGATAATTTTATGATTGTTCATTGTCTAAAACAATTGCTCTTTCAGAGTGAAAGATTCTTATGTAACTCTCATTTTGTAGGAGTCTTATTAGCTTCCAGGAAAATGGGAAAGAATTTGGTATTTATATGCAGAACTAAATGCCACTGCTTCACTCATCACCTAACACTCAGTGTGTGCTGGAATCATGTTCTTAATGAGGAGAGGAGGCAGAATGGAAGGGGAGAAGGGGCTAAACCCCATTAGCTTCTCTGTTAAATCCATGCCTAGGAATTTATGAAAGAACTCAAAGAAACTGCAATGGAGCAGTATCCGGTCCTCACAGCTATTCGCTCAACAGCCACTGACAACTTCAGGTGATGTAACGCTTCTAGCATGTACATTGTTACTTAAGTGAATTGCTAATTAATACCATGCTGAAAGAGCTTTGGTTGGATGTCAAGCTACTTGTGTAGTAGAGTTGGTAGAGTTGGTCTCTGCGGCTTAGAGGGTGTTTCTGCCTCCAGCTCCCTCTGTTCTACCTGTGTGCACAAAGTTGGCACTAAGCGAGTCTTGATTTTTTTCTTTTTCAGGGTTGGCTTCATTTTTCTTTTTTTCCCTCAGTTGGCTCAGGGCTCTTAATTGCTACATACACAGCACATTACAAACATTGCTCCTTAATGATACTAGTGCAATGACATTTCTTATGTATCCTGGCAAATTGTCATTAGTTTATTGATGCCAGAAAATTATTCCGACAGTATTTTTCTGTGACAGGACCTGGGCTGTAAGAATTTAATTTTTTTAATGGAACAGAAAAGCTATTTGGGAATGATCCTCTCAAAATATCCTTGAGAAGCATCATATATGCATTGCATGCTCTGGGGATGCATGTGATTCTTTTATATGTAGCTGGTTTCCAGTATTTGGTGTGTAAGGCAGTTATACTGATTAATTTATTTGCTAGGAATAAAATAACTTCTCTAGGATCTGCAATGAGCTTTCTAGATAAATTGGAAATAGACTTTAAACTCAGCTTTGTTTAGAGGTCCAATACCTACACACAGTGTTTATTTCCAACTGAAAAAATAGAAGAGGACTTAACAAAGACCTATTCATACTAACACTTTCAAGAAACAAGTCCTTAACAGCTTCTTGCAGTAATAATACGTAGTTTCTTAGTTAAGTTTCCTGATAGCAATTAATATTATTTAATATTTTGAGGAAATAAACTGGAAACAGAATATGTAATTAATATAAATAGAATATCTCATTTCTTTCCAATGATTATTCTCTGATGTAATATAAAACAGTGATGCTCAGCCTTAGATCATTTGTTTGCTTCTCTCTTATAGTTCATCTTTTAATTTACAAAACAGAGATAAGTTGTATCAATATCTTAAGGTCCTTTCCAACCCTAACTATTCTATGATTCTATGAATATCAATCTGCTTTAGGTAAAGACTAAATTTCTGCAAGCTTTTTTTTTTTTCATTTAAATAAAAAGAAAGCAAGTAAGAATGAACACAGAATTGCATGCATACTTGTCATTGCTGAAGTCATCAACCAGAGTTAATATGAAATAAAGCCTTATTAGAATATATTCACAGAGTTAGGGTTGTGTCTTTCTGGGACTATCTGTTCTCATAGGTATATAAATATATCATCATGCCTACATCAGGATCACAGTTCCATGCCAAGGCCTGGCACTAAATCACAGGTTACAAAACAAAGCTTCCAGTGAACAGACAAACCTTTTTCATAGATCAGCTGCAGGCAGTAATACACCTAACCCAGTTCCTCAATTAATAATTAGATGTGATGTAACAATGGTATTTCTTTCAGGGTAACTACCTTTTTTAGAGAGTTCAGAGGAGCTGGGTAAATATGAATCTGTTGCAGCAAAATTGCCTAGACCCAAGATGAATTCCAATTAATTACTATAAATTCTAAGGTTTCATTTTAGCTATTTAAATGTGATTGCACAATATCCCATTCAGTTTACTGGGAGAGAGATAACTGTCCCTAAAAGAGATTATTGTAGATTTGCTGAAAGCCAGCTTCTCTGAAAAGCTATGAAATACACTCAAATGCCAACTGGATTTTCTACTGGAAATACAGCACAACACCCTGAATGTCATACCTCCAAAATGGCAACAAAAAAGCCCCTTCATCTGGTTAATTTATATTGATAATCTAAAAAGCCTGTAAAGGTTAATCTAAGACAATATCACACAAGTGAAATATTAAATGAAAAATCCACAACCCATGTTATTTTTACAATATTTTTATTTAAACTCTTGCTGGTATAACTCATGAGAAAGTGAGTGTGAAGGGTGGAGCAAGAATTGATAGAAGACCTTGGTCCAAATGCTTGAGTGTCTTGTTTAGAACAGTAAGCCTAAGTGATTTCAGGGAAAACATGTTAGTGTCACTAGCCAGATTTCTTGTTTAGAAAGATTATACTACAGTGAGTTTTTTTCTTAGCATTAATCCTGAACTGTCTTCAGAGGGCTCTAGATGCATTAGAAATAAATCCAATCTTCAGAGAAGCAGCTAAGTGACAGAGTATCTGAAATAAAGTGTACATTTCATTGCACCATGTCTTAGCTATTTTGCTGTCAGAACAACTTGTTAAATGCAAATTGAACAGGGACTGTGTAGAACAGTATCTTGGCAAAAACTCCAGGTAAGTTCTTTGTGTATATGTAATAATGGTTCAATTAGTGAAAGAAAGCACAGCAAAAGCTTAGATGAAATACTCTCTTGTTTAAGCTTTCAAATCTACAAACCAAAAAACTGTGATACCAACATACTGTGTTTTTTTGATATGAAAGAAAAATAAATCATCATTTACATAAAGCTAAACACTTAATATGTTATGTTTGTTTAGGCCAGGTCAGAAAGCCTAAAGCACCTAAAAGCTCCAGGCAGGTTTTCCTATGGAAACTGACAATAGGGCATTTTAAGGGTATTAATGATTTTTGCTACACATTGTTAAATTTTTATCCCAAAATCGTCTAGTAGGTGACTGGTCCTTCCTCTAGGCATGAATATAGACTTGACCTTGCAAATATGTTTTCCCCCCATGTCAATCAAGTACTTTTCATTTAATAACCTGAAACAGCTAGAAGAAAATGACATAATAACATTAGATCATTCCCAATGAAAATCTAAAATTGATTTCAAAGAGACAAGACAGAAATGCAACATTTTTACTAGTAACCTAAGCATGGACCCAGGGACAATTCTCTAACACTGGGGGCATGCTGCACAATAAAGCCTAAGGACAATAGTTTCATATGTTTTATAATGGCGTAGGCAGCCAGACAGAGACGATGAGAGGGGAGGCTGCAGCTCAGAGTTTGGGGTATAAAGAGTGCCTTCACTGGTCTCCTGAGGTGAGGCTGCAGAATGGGCAGGGCTGCACTCGGTGCTCCCTGGCGGAGGTCCTCCTGCAGCATGTGCCTGAGCTGTGGCATGCTATCTGTAGGCTAAAAGATGTCAGGGAACCTGAAAGGAAGCAGCACTGCTTGCTTCAGGCCCAAACTGTGCAGGGGCATCAAGCGTCTGTTGTAGCTCATGAAGCTCATGAGGGAGGGCATTAACAAAGAAAGCTGGGAACTTGTAATTAAAAAAAAAAAAAAAAAAAAAAAACAACAAAAAAGGAGGAAGAGGACAGCTAACAGCAAGGGGCTTCCTCCTAAATCTGATGTTCCCACCCAGAACAGCTTTGCAGTTCTGCAGGGAGCTAATGAAGAAATACACTCACACCATGAAAAAGCAGAGGGCCATAGTGTAGGGGCTCTACTTTGAAAGGAACAGAGGCACTCATCTGTCAGCCTGACCCACTCTCAAGGGAGGTGTGTTGCCTACCAGGGGCATGGATCAGGGTCGTTGCAGAGAGGCTGCTTGATTTAATAAGTCTCACTGGCTATTACCCACTTGTGATTGCTCATGTAGGTGCTACTGATATAGATAGCAGTAGCCTGGAGAACATAAAGAAAGACTATAGAGCCATGGGAGAGGTGGTTAGGGGCTCTGGAGCTCAGATTGTCTTTTCATCAATTCTTCAAGATAAAGGGGAAGACAAAAAGGCTAGGCATATTTGGCTGGTTAATAAATGGTTAGAACAGTGGTGCCATAGCATGCTGGGCATTTAGACTTAAGACATGATCTGGGAGGCCAGGTCTACTGGGGGCTAGTGGAGCTGGTCTGACAACGAGGGGGAAGAGCGGTTTTGGTAGGAGGCTTGCCAGACTAGTCAAGGAAGCTTTAAACTAGATGTATTGAGGGAGGGCAGCACCATTCCACTCAGCACTCCCAGTCAATTGCCAGCACCTATAACAAATGCTCGGAGAAATGTAGAGATATTTCAGCCACTCCAGCCAATGAGGCGGCTTCATTTGGAGCTCAGCAAAGGTGCATCTATACAAATGACTGTAGTATGAGGAACAAACAAGAGGAATTAGAGAAGTGTGCATGTCTACAGGGATATGATATAATAGGTATCATGGAAGTGAGGTGGAATGGCTCCTATGACTGCAGTGTTGGAATGGAAGGTTACAGGCTCTTTAGAAAAGATAGGCCCTGCAGATGGGGAGGCAGAGTGGCTGTTTGTCTTAGGGATAGGCTAGAGAGTATGGAATTCTGTCTGGGGACAGGTGAGCAGTCAACAGAGATTTTGTGAGTCAGTGTTAAAGGGAGAACAGCTATGGGGGACATTACTGTGGGGATCTGTTACAGACCACCTGATCAACAGGACTCAGTGGATGAAGCACTCTATAGACAGATAGGAACAGCCTCACGCTTGGAGGCCCTCGTTCTCAAGGGGGACTTCAACCACCCTGATATCTGTTGGAGGGACAACATGCCTGGCACAAGCAATCCAGGAAGTTCCTCAATTGTGTGGAAGACAATTTCTTTCTTCAAGTAATAGAGGAGCCAACAAGGAGAAGTGCCACACTTGACCTCATGCTGGAAATGTGATGCTCCAGGGCAGCCTTGGTTGTAGTGACCATGAGATGGTTGAGTTCGAGATCCTCAGGACAGCAAGAAGAGCATGCAGCAAGCTCATTGCCCTGGACTTCAATAGAGCAGACTTTGGCCTCTTCAGGATCCTGTTTAATAAGTTTCCATGGGATATAACCTTAGAGGGCAGGGGGGCCCAAGCCTGTTGGTTAATATTCAAGGATCACCTGCTGCAAGGACAGGACTGCTGTATCCCTACTAGAAGGGAATACAGCAGGAGGGCCAGACCTCCTTGGATGGATAAGGAGCTGCTGAGGAAAATTTGAAGGAAAAAAGAGACTTATAAAGGCAGAAGCAAGGACAGGTGCCTGGGAAGATCACAGGGATGTTGTCCAGGAATCTAGGGACAAGGTTCGGAAAGCTAAGGCCCAGTTAGAATTAAACTTGGTTACGGATGTTAAGGATAACAGGAAGAGATTCTGTAGGCTCATAGCAAATAAAAGACAGACTAGGGACAATGTGTGCTCCCTCCAGAAGCTACCAAGAGAACTGGCTACCCTGGATTTGGAGAAGGCTGAGGTCCTTAATGACTTCTTTCCCTCATTCTTCACCAGCAAATGCTCTGAAAACACCACCTAAGTCCTGGAAGGCAGATACAGGGACTGTAAAAATGAAGACCTTGGAAGCACTGCAGGAGAGGATCTGGTTCATGACCACCTTAAGAACCTGAAAGTACTCAAGTCCATGGGACCTGATGAAATTCATCTGTGGGTCCTGAAGGAGCTGGCAAATGAAGTTGCTAAGCCATTGTCCATCATATTTAAAAAATCATGGCAGACAGGTGAAGTTCCCAATGACTGGAAAAAGGGAAACATAACCCCCATTTTCAAGAAGGGAAAAATGGATGACCCGGGGAGTTACAGATCAGTTGCTCTCACCTTTGTGTCTGGAAAAATGTTTGTGCAGGTTTTCCCTTAAAGCATGTTAAAGCACATGAAAAACAACAAGGTGCTTGGTGACAGCCAGCATGGCTTCACTAAGGGGAAATCCTGCTTGACCAATTTGGTGGCCTTCTATGATGGGGCTACAGAACTGATGGACAAGGGTAGAGCAGTTGTCATCCACATGGACTTGTACAAAGAGTTCAACACTGTTCTGCATTACATCCTTGTCTCTAAAATGGAGAGACACCAATTTGATAGGTGGACCACCCAGTGGATAAAGAACTGCCTGGATGGCTGCATGCAAAGAGCTCTGGTCAATTGCTCAGTGTTCAGATGGAGACCAGTAAAGAGTGGTGATGCTCAAGGATAGGTGCTGGGACCAGTCTTGTTCAACATCTTTGATGGCAACATGGACAGTGGGATTGAGTGTGCCCTCGGCAAGTTTGCTGATGACACCAAGCTCTGTGGCTCGGTTGATAGGTTGGAGGGACAGAATGCCATCCAGAGGGTCTTTAACATGCTTCTGAGGTGCACTGATGCCCAGCTTATGAAGTTTAACCATGCACACAAGATCCTACACCTTGATAGGAGCAATGCAACAAACAGCCGCATTTTGGGCAGAGAAGAGATTTAGGGCAGCCCTGCGGAGAATGACTTGGGGATGTTGTTCAATGAATAACTCAACTTGAGCTGGCTTCAGTGTGCTGTTGCAGCCCAGAAAGCCAACGATATCCTGGGGTGCATCAAATGGTGCGTGAAGAGCAGGTCGAAGGAGGTGATCCTGCCCCTCTACTCTGCCCTTGTGAGACCTCACTTGAAGTATTGTGCATAGTTCTGGTGTCCTCAAAATAAAAAGGACATGGAATTGTTGGAAGAAGTCCAGAGGAGGGCCACAAAGATGATCAGGGTACTGGGGCAACTCCCATATGAAGACAGGCTGAGAGAGTTGGGGCTGTTCACCCTGGCGAAGAGAAGGCTGCGTGGAGACCTCATAGCAGCCTGCCAGTATACGAAAGGGTCCTATAGCGGTGCTGTGGAGGGATTCTTCATGAGGGAGTGTAGTGAAAGGATCAGAGGTAATGGGTTAAAACTTAAACAGGGGAAGTTTAGACTGGATATAAGGAAGAAATTCTTTACTGTAAGGGTGCTGAGGCACTGGAAGTTGTGAATGCTCCATCCTTGGCTGTGTTCAAGGCCAGGTTGGACAGAGCCTTGGGTGACATTGCTTAGTGTGAGGTGTCCCTGTCCCTTGCAGGGGATTTGGAACTAGATGATCTTTAGGTCCTTTCCAACCCTAACTCTTCTGTGATTATATGATTCAGTAAATCTATATGCGTTTCCTCTCAAAAAGTAGGACAAATCTTTTCTCATTGCTCATTGGGAATAATCTCTGGGCAGTGCTCTTCCCAAAATTTTACCAAAGCAGTTTATAAAAAATCCTACTAACCTTTAGGAACAGCAGCTGAGAGCCTACACTGGTAAAAATAATATAGAGTTCTAGTAACACATCAAAAGGAGCGGGACCAGCAGGACAAAGGAGGTGCCCCACTATTCTGCTCTTGTGAGACCTCACTTGGAGTTTTGTGTGCAGTTCTGGTGTCCTCAACATAAAAAGGACATGGAACTTTTGGAACAAGTCCAAAGGAGGGCCACGAGGATGATCAGGAGACTGAAGCACCTCTTGCATGAAGACAGGCTGAGAAAGTTGGAGCTGCTCAGCCTGGAGAAGAGAAGGCTGTGTAGAGACCTCATAGCAGCCTTCCAGCATCTGAAGGGGGGCTATAGGGATGCTTTGTTAGGGACTGTAGTGATAAGACAAGGGGTAATGGGTTAAAACTTGAATGGGGGAAGTTTAGATTGGATCTGAGGAAGAAATTCTTTACTGTAAGGGTGGTGAGGCACTGGAATGGGTTGCCCAGGG
>JASSUY010035511.1:0-16231 GCA_032466535.1 Forpus xanthops
GGTGGAGGACCTTGCACTTGGCATGGTTAAACTTCATCAGGTTGGCATCAGCCCACCTCACAAGAGTGTCAAGGTCCTTCTGGATGACATTCCTTCCCTCCAACATATCAACCGAGCCACAGAGCTTGGTGTCATCAGAAAACTTGCTGAGGGCACATTCAATCCCACTGTCCATGTCACTGACAAAGATGTTTAACAAGACCAGTCCCACACCGATCCCTGAGTGACACCACTTGTCACTGATCTCCAGCTGGACATTGAGCCATTGAGCACAACTCTTTGCATGCGGCTGTCCAGCCAGTTCTTTATCCACTGAGTGGTCGACCTATCAAATTGATGTCTCTCCAACTTAGAGACAAGGATATCATGTGAGACAGTGTCAAATGCTTTGTACAGCATTTGGGGATCTTAAGAACACTCAGTAAAGCTGTATCATTTACAATTACTGTTGCTTTGCAAAGGGGATAAGATGTTGTGGGGGGAGGATCCTTTGAATGACTAGTTAAAACTGTCTGGAAAAGAATTGTGTTATTTCAGTTTTCTTAGAGAAATTACAATTGCTTCATTAGCAAGAATGAGAATCTGTGTAAGACTCTATTACTACAGTTGTTCTTATTAAATTATTATAATACATGTGGCTTTATGGTAAGCCAGAATAACTGATCTGGTCATAGCATTCTAATATGAAATTAAAAACTGCTGAGTGCCATAATAGTTTAAATATTCTGTAAAAATGGTCTGCTGATATGTTTTGGTTTTGTTTTTCTATGCTGTTTATTTTCACATAAATATTTTGCCTTTCATTATAAAAAGTTCAAAATTAAACTAATTTTCTTCTTCCTTGTAGCCAACTGGTAACTGAAGAAGTTATTATTGTTTTCAGTTTGTTGAGTTTCTATACACTGCAATCTATTGTGGCCATAGTGGGATCTTGAGAGGAAGGGGTCCTTTCCCCAACTCCATCCTTTTCACTGACATCTCTTCCTGCAGTTTCTTTGTGCTAAACATGCCAGGTTCAGAGATGGGGGAACAAAGGGTTCAACTCAAGGCACTCCTATCCACTTGCTTGACTCTCAGGCTTTCTACCTTTGCTATCACTCATGCTCGTACAGCTATAAATGGATCTATGCAAGAAGGCAACTGCTTTTATTTTTCAGTGGACTTATATCCTGGTGGGTATGTGAACTCCCAAGCAAGCTATTTAAATGTGAGAAATTAACTTGTACTCTCCCTGAACTTGGTCTTTTCACCTTACTATTTTCATAGATGCATAGTTATTTTATGAGGCAAAATATAGATTCTATCATGAATAGCTTGTAACTCTCCTCTGCAAAATAAAGCTCCAGTTTGTACAATACAATTTGTGATTTGGATTGTGAAAATTGCTCAGTTCTTTTCCCTTAATGTTTGAGCAGCAGATCATGACAAGCTTCTTCATGAGTCCCCAGATGAGAAGCCTGGTATGTGTGATGCCCATTTACTCTCACATTAGATACTGTTGTCTTTCTTGTATCCAAGCACCTTTTCCTCACTGTGATCTGAAGCACTTGCAGTGCTGCAGATGGAGAAGCTGGATCTTGACTTTCTTCTGGACACACTGGCAGTCAGGAATGGGCCAGCTAAACAGGAAAAAAGCACACCATAAGAGTGCATGGTTGTCCCAGTGCTGAGCTTGTACAAAGATGTATTGTACTGCATACTGCAAAATCCCCCTATTAAAGCAGTAGTCAAATCAGTTTGGCATTTAGGGTTCTTTTTTTTTTTTTGTTTTTTGCTCCCAGCAAAGTCAATTGGAGCTCTGCAGCACACTTCAATGAGAAAAGGATAAGGCATTAAATAATATGCTGCACAGCTTTTGTGTTACTTGAAATGAATCCAGGCAGACCTTTGCCAAAGTGATTGTGAATGTGGTAATTTTCCAGAAGAGTTTGGAGGGCCTCAGGCTTGACCAAAGGAGTACAAATCAGTTCAAATCTAAAATTGTGCTAAATTTTCCAAAACGTAAATGACAGACAACAAAAAAGAATGAGAAACATGGAAGCTATAATTCAAGTTAACATCTGAGCAGAGCACAAAAGAGAGATGCAGCTGGTTAAATGAACTTTTTTTCTAAAGAAACTTCAGTTGGAATTTTTTCATATTGAAATTTAAAAATAGTCTCCACTTTACCCTTTAAGTGAACTGGAAAAGAACAAATGACAATAGCATAGTAATTTGGGGGACAATTTTCGTTAAATACATGTTCTATACGATATCGAACCCTTTTGATATTTGGAAGCTTCAGGACTCAGTTCTCTGAAAAAAGCTGCATAAATTGAGGAATTCTGACAATACCATTTGGCCTAATAGCTACTTGATCATGATTCCTCAGTGGATCCCACTGTTCTGGCTGATTGGAAGGCTCTCAGTTGCATACAGTAATGCTGAAATGCCCGTCAGACTGCCATGAGTACGGTTTTGCATGCATTGTCATTAAGCCCTATTGTCAGGGTCTTTGTAATCTGGCTGTAAAATCATTCTTAGCTGAGGGTACATGTACAAGCCTGGAAGCACATCCACTTGGCTATTTTTGCATATTTTTCAAACTGCTTATTCTTTTTTGTCACCTTTTACTATTTTTTTTTTCTTCTAACAAAAGAGAAAAATGAGTCTTTCTCCCCAGAATCTAATATTCAAAGTTGGGATAAACTGTTTTTTTTTTCTAACCCTCACCAAGGGGCACTTTTAGTCTTTCCTACTAAGGATATGTTTAGTTAAGAATGCTTTGGGATTCTGACATGTTCAAAACCAGATTCTGACAGATCTTTCTGCATGAGTTTGCAGTTTATATGCTGGTGGTATTTCCATGATGTTGGTTACAGACTAGTTAGGACCCACTTCTGCTCAGATTCGCTGTGGATCACAATAGATATTCCATTAAAAAAATTTGGCATTGTTGGCAATCTATGAGAAAGGAGACTGTAAAAGTTTCTTCTAGAAATAACTGAAATTTAACAAAGAGAAACTTGAAGTTGTGCTGTAGGTTTTCTTGCGTATTTAAAGCTTTTTTTCCTTTCCTTTCTAAAAACTGAGGATTTTATATATTGCTTGTCTGTTACATTATCTAATTGTATTTAATGTTGGGCCTTTTCTTTGCAGAAGGGAGAAGGAAAAGTGTTTCTTACAAAGTTTGTGCTGCATATGAGCAAAACCAGGCATATAGACAAAAAAAAAAGGAACACTCCTTTTTCCCTTCATGGGTTTCATGTTACTTTTGCTCTCTTCCTTTCTTATCTACCTGATTTGTCTTGGCACTTGTACTGTGCTCCATTAGCTGATTTGGGAACATTATTCAGGCTAAGTATCACAGAAAAATTTCTATTTTTTCACGTTTACCTTATGATTGAACTATATATTAAGGTTCCATTTAAAAATAATTTTAAAATGGCTTAATTAAAAAAAAAATAGAAATCAACAACTCAGCAGTTTGGTTAAAGCAATATTTACGCTTATCTTAAGACCCGTTTCAATTCTAACTATTCTATGATTCTAAATAGCCTTGTGATTCTTAATTATCTGTCATTTCTTAACCTGTTACCTCACAATTTACTGATCAAGTTGCTTTTTTTAAATGTGGTAAAATTATCTAAGAATAATGACATAAAACTTGTTTTGTTTTCAAATGACAGCATTCATCATTTTTCTCAACACTGCCAACAACAGAATTACACAGAGGCAGATTCAGAAAGCCCTTGTCCATTATATTCTGTTTGTCTTGACAACTCCAGGGCAGGTTCTTGTCTCAGAAGACTGAGATACACCCTTTTCTTGAGTCAGGCACATGGAAGGACTTAAAGGTCATGTAGGTTTGAATGCCAGGACCTATGACCCAGAGTGGACTGGATGGACTGGTGTGGACTGCCGCTCTCTCACACAACCTTTCTTTCCAGGAGTGCCTTGTCTCTGTCATGGTTTTTAAGTAACAGCATAGGAAAAGTAAATGTAGCATTTTTCCATGTCAGCTTGCAGTCATTTCATTTTCACTTGCATTTCTTACCACTCTGCTTTTCTTCCTCTCCCCTCTAGAGCTCCCTGCAGCTCTACACAGTAGCAGAAAACAGCTTCTGACTCCCTGTGTTCTCAGTCTGCCTTTATAACCACACTGGGTCTGTGCTGTTCCTGTAAGTCATGTCAATGTGTCTTGCAGTCAGCCTGAGGATGTCTGCATGCTCATGATACAGCATGATTAGCAGCCTCCAGAGAGCGGCACCTGGAAACCAGGCATGTTACAAATTGGAGACCTTCCTGGGAGAACTCAGAGAAATTTATGCAGTACCTGCTGGCAATTTGCCTGGCTTCAGCCAAAGATATTGATTCTAAGATGCATTAATTTTAAAAAGCAGACTTTCTCCACTTTTTTTTTTTTTTTCAGAGAGCCAATACACAGCTGTGAAATCATTTAGCTGACTTAACTAAGATTATTTGACAAGCAGAACAGTTGTATTAATATAAACAAGCATGTCTTCGTTTAATTGCCTTAGTCTTTCAAACAACCCTGTTTGTTATAATCAGATGAATGATCCTGAAACGTTATTGCTACCTTAGTACTCCCACAGAGGAAAGATATCAGACAAAGTAGTGAAAGTACCTTAAATTAGCTTAGTATTAGCAAGGAAGCCTTTTTTCCCCGGGCTGTCCATATTATTGCTTCCTTTCAAGACCTCTCTATAGTCTCTGCTGCTTGCGTTTTGGTTTTGAAAGTTGTCTTTTTTTTCCTTCATGGTTTCCTTAGTTAGATATTTATCTTTTCAAACTAGCACCTGCTTTCTATGTTGACTTTGCAAGAACTTTGTATCTTCCAAGAGAGAAGATGGCCTTCTAGGTGATCTCTGCAGGCCCCCCAACAGTTCTGGGTGCTACAACTTAAATAGAACCTCAAAATGAGAACAAAAATAAATAATAATAATGATACAGCTAGAACAAAGCAGATAGCAAAACAGAAGCTTAAATTCAAATCTCCTTGAAGGCAAATTGAATTTGGATGCTGCATATATGCATGGTAATGTGGCAGTAATGTCTCCTAAAGGACAGTTTGGTGCAGCCAGTGATCCCCAAAACAAATTACAACTAAAAAGCTTCAGAGTGGGATAACATTAATTTTTGCTCCCTACCCTGTGGTTGCATCTAGCTTTTAAACCACGTCTGAAGCCACCTTTCATTCAATATGCTGATTTACCATTTGGATGAAAATCCAGAAATGGCTGTAGTTCTACACTGACTGATGTAGAATTCCCTGCACATTTGCACAGTGTCAGCTCTGTCAAACCTTTAGCCAAAATGAGAGCTATTATTGCATCTTAAATGTAAAACTTCACTGTTTTACAGCTGTTCTGGATCTGCTTCTTCAACAGAACCCAGGAGTCTGCTTCTTCAACCTATTTCTGAATGTCAGAAAATTATCAGGGTGATTTTTTGAAGCATTTCTTTCAACAATTAACCTGCAGCTCACAGTATCTGAATGCAAGGAATATACTTTGCATGTACAAGAAATACACATTAGTGTCTTGTTCATACATTTGGGCTTCTCACTATTGAAATGTCCTTTTCTTATTCTTTTCCTTGTCTTTTCTAATTGTTTTCCAACCTGCTTAGCTTATTTTTGAAAACAAATAAATAAATAAAATAACATACTGCTGCAGAAATACACAATAGAAGGAAGTCAAAGATATGGGTTATATTATCAAACTCATAAAATGGCACTTGATAGAGTGTCACATAAAAGACTTAGCAGAAAGTAAGGATTTATGAATTACATGGAAAAAGAATTGATATAAAAGTGCAGCAGAGAAGCGAGACTGCGGAGATATGATTTGTCATTGTGATTGACAGTCAAAAAATAGCAGTCCCAATTCTGGTTGTGAGTAGTGATATCCTTTGAGACTCACTTGTCTGCTATATTCAGTACAGCTTACTGATATAAATGTGAGGAGGAGCAGACTGATAATGGACCTTGAGAATATTCTAAAGTAAGAGAGGAGCCTAATGAATGATAAAATCTTGTTCCATGTGATACTGTTGAAACAGCTAAGCCACTAGGTTGTTGACTTCAAGTTCGTCTTCTTCAATAACTCTTTCATGAGCTCTTACACAGCCTTGTGGCAGCAATATGTAGAGTTCAAGGAGTTCAAGGTAATTACTATAGTGTAGGTAATGAAGCATAGTGGGAGAATGGCAAATGGTTAATTGGAAACCCTGGTAAAAACAATGACCAACAATGAGAGCCAAAACCCACCACAGATTAAAGAAAACTGAAGACAGTTGTAAAACATACTGTGTTTAAAAAAAAAAAAAAAATAGAATTTAATTTTTCCTGAAATATTTCTTACTTACATTCTTACATTTTTACTTTTGCAAAATTAAATTATTTCAGCATTTTCTTCTCATGAACGAAAGACAAAAAGTTCTGCCTTTTGCTCTTCTTCAGGATTCTATGGCTTTAGTATTGCAACACATAGAATCATAGAATAGTTAGGGTTGGAAAAGATCTTAAGATCATCTAGTTCCAACACCCCTGCCAGGGGCAGGGACACCTCCCACTAAACCATGACACCCAAGGCTATGTCCAACCTGGCTTTGAGCACGGCCAGCAATGGAAAATTCACAACTTCCATAAGCAACCCATTCCATTGCCTCACCATCCTTACAGTAAAGAATTTCTTCCTCAGATCCAATCTAAACTTACTCTGTTTAAGTTTGAACCCATTATCCCTTGTCCTCTCACTGCAGACCCTCATGAAGAGTCCCTCCCCAGCATCCCTATAGGCCCCCTTCAGATACTGGAAGGCTGCTATGAGGTCTCCACACAGCTTTCTCTTCTCCAGGCTGAATAGCCCCAACTCTTTCATTCTATCTTCATACGGGAGGTGCTCCAGTCCTCTGATCATCCTTGTGTCCCTCCTCTGCACTTGTTCCAACAGTTCCATGTCCTTTCTATGCTAAAGATACCAGAACTGCACACAGCACTCCAAGTGAGTTCTCATGAGAGCAGAGTACAGGAGCAGGATGCACCTTTTGATGCAGCCCAGGATATGGTTGGCTTTCTGGGCTGCAAGAGCACACTGCCAGCTCATGTTCATTTTCTCATAGACCAACACCCTCAAGTCCTTCTCTGCCGTGCTGTTCTGAATCTCTTCTCTGCCCAGCCTGTAGCTGTGCCTGGGATTGCTCTGACCCAGGTGTATGACCTTGCACTTGTCATAGTTAAACTCCATCAGGTTGGCATCTCTCCTCATCGTCTCCTCTACTCTTGCAGAAGAAAGTTGTCTTCCCCTCAATCAAGGAACTTTCTGGATTGCTTGTGCCAGGCTGTACCATCCCTCCAACAGATATCAGTGGTTGAAGTCCCCCATGAGAACAAGGGCCTGAGAGCATGAGGCTATTCCTATCTGTCTATAGAGCTCTTCATCCACCGAGTCCTCTTGGTCAGGTGACCTGCAAGAGATCCCCACAATAATGTCTCCCATTGCTGTTCTCCCTTTAACCCTGATCCACAAACTCTCTGTCAACTGCTCACCTGTCCCCAGACAGAGTTCCATATTCTCCACTCTCCAGCCTATCGCTAACATAAACAGCAACTCCCCCTCCCCATCTACCTGGCTTGTCTTTCCTAAACAGCCTATAACCTTCCATTCCAACACACCAGTCATAAGAACCATCCCACCATGTCTGTGTGATAGCTGTGATATCATACCCCTATAGACATGCACACTTCTCCAATTCCTCTTATTTTTTTCCCATGCCATGGGCATTTGTATAGAGGTATCAAAGCCAAGCTCCAATTGAAGCTGGCTCATTTGCTGGAGCTGCTGGAATATCTCTACGCTGCTCCAAATGTTTACTGTAGATGCTGGCAAGTGACTGGATGTGTTGGGATGGAACGATGCCCCCCTCCCCAGCACATCTAGTTTAAAACATCCTTGACCAGTCTGGCAAGCCTCCTACCAAATCCACTCTTCCCTTTCTTTCTCAGACCAGCTCCACCAGCCCCCAGTAGACCTGGCCTACTAAACTGAGTTCCATGTTCAATGTACCCAAACCCCTGACTACAGCACCACCCTTCTAACCATTTATTAACCTGGACAATCCTCCTAGCCTTTTTAAGGTCCTGCCCTGTATCCTAGAGAACTGACAAAAAGACAGTCTGTGTTCTAGAGCCCCTAACCACCTCTCCCAAAGCTCTGTAGTCCTTCTTTATGTTCTCCAAGCTACTGCTATCTGTATCAGTAGCACCCACATGGATCATTAGAAGTGGGTAATAGTGGGACTGACTAAAGCAGGCAGCTTCTCTGCAACACCTCTGATCTGAGCCACACACCCTCCTTGAGACTGGGTCAGGCCGACAGACGGGTGCCTCTCTGCTCCTTTCAGAGTAGAGTCCCCTACTACTATGGCCTGCCACTTTTTTCTGGCAGCACCAGTAGCAATCTTCTTTACCAGTGCATCAGCAGGTTGTTCATGGTGTGACTCCTCATTAGCCCCCTGCAGGACAGCAAAGCAATTGTGGGTGGGAGCAACAAATTTAGGAGGAAGCCCCTTGCTTTTAATTGTCCTCTTCCTCCTTTTTTTGTTGTGTTTTTGTGTTTTTTTTTTGTTTTTTTTTTTTTTTTTTTCTATTACTGTTTCCCAGCTTCCTGGGTTAGCAGCCTCCTTTCCTGCACGAGCAACAGTAGATACTTGAGGCTCCTGCACATTCTTTTCCTGGAGCAAGCAGCCCTGTCTCTCCTCAGCTTCCCTGACACCTTTCAGCCTAGCAGCAGTGTGCCACAGCTCAGCCGCCTGCTGCAGGAAGACCTCCACCAGAGAGCACAGAATGCAGCACAGCCCATTGTGCACCCTCCTCTCAGGAGAGCAGTGCAGGTGCTCTCTACACCCCGAGTTCTGCACTGCAGCCTCCCCTCTCATCGGCTCCTTCTGGGTGTCTACGCTGGCCACCGCCAGGTCAGCAAGAGCAGAGCTCCCAGGCCAGACCCTGGTCATACGGCGAGGGCTCACCATCCTACTCGCCTGCCCGTGGGAGCTGCCGTGGGAACTGCCTCGAACCCACCTGTGTTCGCTGCGTCCCTGGTCACTCACGCTCCCTAGGGCAGGTTTTTAACCATTCAAGGCTGGTGCTGCTCCTCCTGGCACCGCTCCCTCTGAGTCACATCTATGCTATATACTAATTAATTAATTATATTTGAACTGGAGCCTGGCTTTCAATATTGCCATGCATTATGTTAGAAAAATGTCTTGAATTGCGAATGCAAACATTTGAAGAAGAAATGGCATTAAATTAGAAAATTAAGGGTTGTTCTTGTTAAGGTCTTTAGTCTTTTCCAGACTAAAATTCTAAAAACTTTCAATTAAGCAAGAATATAAATTGCATTTTGCACTGTGAAAGGAAGTTGTCTTGGATGCATAATTAACATTGTCTTGAAAGAGAATACACAGAAATTATGTTTTGATTTATAAATCTTTGTGCTTTTTTGTAGAATTCTTGTAAGATTTCATATAAAATCCCAAGAGAGTAAGAAAATATTTTTTGCAAACAGGGAGTGTCTATGTGTTGAGGACAGTATCAATCTGATGTCTATGGCCTTGGATATTCATATAATTGGCAAACAAGCTCTCTGCAATTAGCTGCTGCCTGTCAACAAATGACTGGAATTTTAATTTCCAGTGCACAACCAATGGAGAATGAAACATTCCTGCTACTGAAGAAGTTCCCAAACTCTTAAGTACTCTATAATTATTACAAATCCTTCTTAATTAAAAAGAATTATTAACCTTGAAAAACACAAAAAGGATATGTAGAAAATGAATAGTAACATGCTGCTTTTCCAGCTAGTTTTACAATTGTCTTTTTATTTCCCTTTCCATTTCATGAGAAAGAATGTCCCACAATGTGTCCTTTCTACTCTTTCATGTGCAAGTAGTAAGTCTCACATGAAGAATGAGACTGTACAGTTTGGATATCTGTCCTGGGGTTATCTGTCCTTGAAGTATCTGCCAAATTTTCCCAGGTGGACCAAGTCTTACTAAGCTTTGGGGTTGATAGAAAGGTCCACCAGTTTCCATTCAGCTTAGTTCATGTCCTTTACCTCTGTTTTCAGGAAAGAGATCCTTACGCCAATAGAAGGGATTGATGAATAAATGTACACGTCTCAGAAAGTTTCCTTTTTTTACACATTACTGTTTCATCTCCTCCTCGAGTTTTCCAAAGAAAATCTCTCACATAAAAATTTGATGTGGTCTTGTAAGGGCCTCTCAAGAGTTACTAGGGAAAAGACAGGTAAGCTACAGTTGCATGAAAGGCTTGAGTACCCACATTTTCCCTACCATCAATAAAAGGAGAGTTGTTTTTTTTTTTTTCCTTATTTTTACAACTGTAAATTTTCCATAGAAAATTTAGCAGCTCAAAAATTAACTCAATTGCTGTTGCTTTCACAAGAGCCTATGATTCTACTAGAAAGAAAGAGAGGTTAAATAAACAGCTTTTTGCTATTTGCCCTTATGTACCTTATGTACCAGCATTTTGTGACTGTGGCTTTTGAAGCAATAAAAAAAAAAAAAAACAAACAAACAAACAAAAAAACCCAACCATCCAGAAACCTCCTTGTAGCATGGTATATATATATATATATATATATATAGTCAGAAAATCCAGGCTGACCATTTTAAATGTATGAGGCAATCTGGAAGTTCCCTGGTTCGGTAAGATCATCAGGCAGAAGAAAAGTCACAAGCAAAAAAGAGCAGTGATGTTGACAAAGAAATATTGTGAACATTTAATGGCAGTTCCAGTAGCTGCACAATGTATTGCAGTTAAATACTTTTGTCAGCTGCTTTTCTTGTAACCAGTGGCCATGCCATAGTTCTGTATAAACCTTTGCAGGAGATAGATTCAGCTTTAATGAAATTTGAGTAGCTGACATATTAGACAATGCATTACTCTGGAAGAAGTGCTCCTTGATATTTTTCCAAAGTACTGTCTCTCAACTGTAATCACTTTTACTGTACATGAATGATGTCACCAAAGATATTAAGGAAAGTAATTATTTTGACATTGACTCTTAAAATAAATAGTTTAAGAACATCTGAGGCTGTTTAGGAATTATTTCCTTTATGCTATATTGATAAACACTCTAAGCAACAGCATGTAGCAGCAGTTGATTTCTTCATGCCTGCCAGCTGCTGGGCCAGTGAACTGGATCTCAAGCAATAGGAAAATGTTGCTTGTTTTTCTGCTGCAACAACTTTGAACTCCATCATGGAGAAAGTATTTTTGAAGACAACAAGTTACAAAGCAAATTTATTCAGGGATATTTTAAAAAGAATCTACATTTTAAACAGTGATTTTAGTTAATGTGTATCAGTCCAAATGGTTTGAAAACCTAAATATCAGACGCAGAAGTTATTTCAGCCCAAAGGAAAATAACCATAATCTGTGGTTTAGTACCCTGAATTTAGGAATCTCAACAACCAAAATTTCATCCCTTGCTAGTTGACTCAGAACATATGAGATACTTATCCATCCCTTCAGAGTCAGTGGAAAGGGATTGATGCAAACAAGCTGGAAAACCTAGATGTTGAGCAGAGTTTTCTTAAATCTGTCAAAGGAAAATGCATACCAAGCTTCAGCCTGTCTTTAAAACAGAGATATGTGATTCAGAACTGCTTATTTGGTACTTCTTCCCATTCCTAGTCCAAGTCAGGCAGCCCAACAACTGTGGAATCATCCTGTTTTTTGAAAGTAACTTTGCAGTAGAAGTTTCTTCCTGCCTGTCTGTGACTTAATAGCTTAATAGCTTTTCTACTTGCTGAGACCTCAGCTCAATTTCCTCTTCAGTCTGAGAAGGATCAGATTTCTGTTTACCATCTTATAAAAGAATACCCTCACTACCAGGTTATAAAGTTGGTGCAGAGAAGGAACCAAAAGGAACAAAATGAACAAGACATTCAATCTCTCATATTAAAATGGAGCAACAATTGCCAAAGGCAAACAAAAAAGCAAGAAAGACATGTCTCTGCAGTTCAGTGCCCATGCTAAGGAGCAGGAAATATCACTGAACCGATGGGAAGGAGATCACAGCTGTAATTATTTGAAGAAAGTGTTATCTTATTTGGAATTACTCTTATTTAGTATGAACAAAAAAAATATTGGTTGCTGGCTATCTACATCTAACCTCTTTTTTTTTTTAATTAAATCTTATTTTCCTTTCAAACTTCTTAAGAGCTATTCTATGTAATCTGAAACAAGGATTTCTCCTTTTCTGTATCCTTGAGAACATGGGAGCAGCATTTTCTATTCTGTTTGAGGAAGGTTCTCATTCTCTCTAACTTCTAACTTTGAGTTCTAAGATCTGATTATGACCGTCATAAAGTCTGCATTACAACTGGAAGAAGTTCTGAACTGTATTTGACTTAGCACCTCTGTCTTAAATTGGATGGCTTCAGTGGAGTTGTGCCAAATTTCAGCATCTGAAAATCGTGTTGTCATGCGTTCAGCAACAGCAGTCATTTTTCTCTTTCATAGTAGCTGATGCAGCACCGTGGTTTTGATTTCCAGCTTGGGAACAATGCTGATAACACCAGTGTTTATAGTTATGGCTTAGAATGTTTAGGCTAGCAAAGGACTTTCTGAGCCTCATGCTCTGCCAGGGAGGAGAGGAAGCAGAGAGGAAGCAGAAACAGGGCACCTGACCCAAACTGAGGTATTCCATACCACAGCATGTCATGCCCAGGATGTAAGAAGGGAGGGCAGAGACCTGGAAGGGTGGGGGGTGCACTACTTGGTTGGACTGGGTGGTGAGCTGTTGTATTATTTCCTTGTATTTGCCTTGTCATTATTATTACTGGTGGTAGCAGCAGTGATTTCTGTTATAGCTTAGTTACTAAACTGTTCTTATCTCAACCTGTAGGAATTGCATTCTTTCGATTCTCCTCCCCATCCCCCTGGGACTGGGGAAGAAAGAGGGGGGAGTGAATAAACAGAACTATGTGAGGGTCTTAAACCATGACAGGGGCTCAAGATTTCAGCTTGCAATTGGGAATGTGAAGAAACTGCAGTTGCACAAAGAGCTTGCAGAGTCTTGTCAGGCCTTGCACTGATGCAGGTGTTTCATATGCTTTGTTTACAGAATAGTTATTTTGGCTGTGTTTATGTTTTACTCATGGTCATTTTCCAGCTTTACAATGTATCTATGCTGGTATGAGGAAAATGTATTTCACAGCTTCATGAAAATAAACTCTATGTTTACATCTGCAAATACAGATATGGGTGGTGTTTATCTATGTCAGTAGGTAAATACCAATACCATTAGGTGATGTGATTCCTCATCATCAACCAGCAACTTTAAATAGAGAATTTTCTAATAACCCTCTGCAGTTATCTTTGCAGTATTTCAGTGCAGTCAGCGCCAATCAACATGTATCTATGCAAAACAGATCTCACCAAATGGACTTCACATAAGTTATTAGAAAAATTCAAGATTAGTTGATAGGATACTGTCAAGCTTCCACAAGGTGTTGGATATTGTGCTGCACAAAAGAATCAGAATAGTGCTAAATCAACTAAATCCATATGAATTATTTGCTAAACAGCCACACAATAGAATCATAGAATCATGGAACAGTTAGGGTTGTAAAGGACCCTCAGATCATCTATTTCCAACTCCCCTGACATGGACAGGGACACCTCATCCTAAACCATGTCACCCAAGGCTCTGTCCAACCTGGCCTTGAACACCGTCAGGGGTGGATTGTTTACTACTTCTTTGGGCAACCCCTTCCAGTGCCTCACCACCCTCACAGTAAAGAAGTTTTCATACAGGTGTGTTTTTGAAATTTGCAGACTAATTTTTTTTAAAACATACTCCTTTTTGTTATTAAACATATTTTTTTTTTTAACCTGTGACACATAAAAACCCGAAAAGTCCTCAGCAGCAGCTGACACAAAGATAAAGTGGCAAATAACAGAGAGGATGTTATTGATACTCTCTTGTTAGCATAAACAAATTATATGCATTTCAGTATATGCAAATATAATGTTCCATTAAAACAGTAAGTGGAGTTATATCTCTTGAATGTAGGACTCCTTCATGGAAAGCTGTTACTTTAAAAAAAGGTATTGAAGGCTATGTGGGCTAGCCAGTTTAATATGAATTGTTAGTCTGAAGCAATGGTAGAGATGTATATGGTCCTTAGAAGAGGAGCCCGTAGGACAAGTAGAGTATATGGTCTTTAGAAGAGGAATCCACAGGACAAGTAGAGAACTGTCTGATTTCTTCTGATGTTGCACAGAAGAGCCTTTGAGAATGGTCAGGTGAACAGAAAACATGCTTTTAAACGTGCTGAAGCAGTCCACTTTGTTCAGTAAATCATAGAGAATTTCCAAGATAACAAAAGCATAATTGTAAGTACTTTGAGCTAGAGCAAGTTGTAAACTACAGATTTCTGCCAGAAAGTTAATTCAATATTGGTGGCAGCAACTCATCACGGACAGTGGGGAAGGCTCACTCAGGACTTTAAAATCAAATCTGAATGTTTTTCTGAAGTGTTTACTCTGATTCAAAGAAAATTACAGACCTGAAAAGAGGAATTAAATTTTATAACTCCAATGGCCTTTGTAATGTAGACTGCCAGACTACAATCACAGTAGTCCATTTTATCTTTAAAATTTCTCTGATGGCAGCTTACACATTAATATCACAATCAATATTCATTTATCCACATAATGTGCTTGAAAATATCTCTTACATTTTACTTCTTCTTTACAGATGATGAGTTGAGACAAATATATCTGTCAGGGGCATACATTCCAGTTTAGACCTGCCTAAAACTGTAAATATTCCAGTGTCTTCAGCACTGCAAGTTTTTGCCTAAATGGATTGTTCTTGTAAAAATGCATACCCTCCCACTGCCAGTACCAAACAGAACAGCTGCCTGCAGCTGTAAGAGCATTACTATGTTACATGGCTATCTACTGCCTATATGAACACCAAGATTTCTAAACAATTTTCAGTTAAATGGTTGACTGAGAACAAAATGCTTCAGTTAGCAGCAAATGTCTAGATCCTCTTTTCAAACATGCACATGGAGATGAGTTTTCACTGTGTCATATTCAAAGGAACAAATATGCATTAAAAATCCAAAAGCCCATAATTTTCATAGCCAAAAAAGTACAATTTCAGCTTAAATAAGCCACTGTAAAAATTTTATCCTGCATGTAGTATTTTTTTTCAGGATATCCTTTACTCCTGTCACTTACTCCTCTCTACTTATCTTAAAGATTTCCTGATCTTGGAAATATCCAGTGATTGTAATCTGCCACAGTACTTGTTACAAGGAAAAAAAAAGGCAAGATGGAAAATTCATGAATTGCCTTAAGCTGACTTCTTCTGAATTCAGGTTTTTGCAGTAACCTGTGCCAGTTTGTATAGTGCAAAATGATTCATATTTAATTTCCTTCCCCAGAGATAGTACCCCTCTAGTCTGATGCAAGCCAAGATAGGGATAGGATATCTGTATAAAATTTCACAATCAAGAACAAAATTGAGTTCTCTAGAGTTCAACAACCCAGATTGTATTTTTGTGATAGGGTTTCCTTTTGATTACACAATGATGGTAACTGTCACTCTTAGTGCGTTTTTATTTAAAGCTAATCGCCGAGTTAATGCTACATATATGTGTATGTATATATACATGTATTTGTGTACATGTATTATGCTATATCAAATGGTTCACACTTTCACTTCTGGGGTGTTTTTAGATTTTGATGACACATAGGTCAGTTTGCTACATTGTCAAATATAGTAAGGAATAGAAATAATAATAAACAACCTACCTAAAGTATTTTCATTGTAATTTAAGCTCCTAGAAATGCATCTGTTTTCAGCAGAGTACAAACAGACATACCTTTTTCTTCCTTTGATCTTTATGTAAAATTTCTTTTGTCTTGCATTGTTTACTATGTAGTTCATATCTGAATTCTGTCAATTTGGAATGAAAGCTGCCACACCTTTGTCCACATCATATTTGCCTTGACACTAAGCAGGGAAGTCTGGTCTTTGATTTCTTAGGCTTCTAACACAGCTTCCCTTACTTTTTCTGGTCACACATTAAAATCTTGCTCATACCTATGCATTTTTTTTTTGTTTTTTTTTTTTTTTTTGGGGGGGGGGTGGGGGGAGATTTTTGAGCTTCTACAGACGAT
>JASSUY010035512.1:0-18063 GCA_032466535.1 Forpus xanthops
GCGGGTCCGGGCGCTGCCTCCGCCGTGTCCCGCACGGTGAGTACCGTGGAAGGGGGGGGGGAACGCAGACCCTACCCGAGGGGGCGGTCTGGGGACAGATCTGCCCTATAGCATCCCGTGGGGCACCGCTGGCAGCCCCTCCGGACGGAGCCCCTCGCTCCCGGGGTCTCCTCGGACGGGCGCGTTTCTTTCTCATCCCTTTGGAAAGCGGAGGCAGGAGGAAAGCGGAGGAAGGGCTGTGGCTTGTCCGGTTGCCGTTGGAGACCCAACGGGGCAGCGGGCAGGTGGGGGCCAGGCTGGGGAGATGAAGCGTCCTGGGATCCTCGTCCCATTGCCAGACACATGGGGATCCTTCTTCCCACTGGATGCCCTTCACCCATTGCACACCCTTTGGGATCCTTCTCCCCATTGCGTCCCCTTTGGCATCCCTCTGCCCACTGCATGCCCTTTGGGGTCCTGGACCCATTGCACATCCCTTGCAATCCTTCTCCTGCCTGTGTACCCTTTGGGATCCTTCTCACCCCTGCATGCCCTTTGGGGTCCTTAACCCAATTGCACACCTTTTGGGATCCTTCTCCCCCTTGCGTGCCCCTTGGGGTCCCACTGCTGTTCCACACACACAATTTCACCTGCATTCACCCGCTTGCGACTGTCGTGACATCTCAGGGGAGGTGCTGTGGGTCTATGTCCCCGTGTGGCTGGAGCGGTTTGATGCTGACTTGTAACTTCAGAGGAGAAAACTCAGGGGCGTTTGCTGCTTGCTTGGGAAGTGCTCATTTTCAGCCCTCTCCAGGATCAGTTCATTATCGCAGGAAAAGAATCATTGCTAAGATCTTATAATTAGGCAGCCTACAGAGACTCTGCTGCTCGGGAGGCAGCAGAAAGCAAATGCCCTTTGTGAATGCTTCTTGAACGTGTGTGTGTGTGAATGGAGCTGCCCGGGCGGAGGGCTGGAATTTGTACTTGTGCATTGCCTGAGAGCGGATGCATGACGGTGGCTCAGAACCTGCAAATAATAGGGGAAAAAAAAAGGAGTAAGAAAGGCAAATGTGGTAAAAGGCTCCTGTTGTGCTTGTAGGATTGGGTCCTAATCAGTATGATTTGTTTGTGGGGGTAGAGCTGCCTTTAGGACAAACTGCTAGTTCATCTCTATGGGACTGCCTTTATACCTAGTTTGAATGGCCCTTGGGCTGTGGGGTCCAGGATGCTACCACAGAGTGCCTGCTGCTAATAATAACACGGTAAGGAGTTTACCTGCTCTGATCCGGCTAAAGGCAGCACCGAGGCATCGACGTTATCAGCCTCCAATCCATCTCTAGATTAGATGGATAAAACTCCCCCAAGAAGAAGCCGGGCTCTGAAGCAGAGACTTGATCCAGAATGGGGGCTCTGCCTCAGCAGCAGGGATGGGATCTGCAGAGGGGCAGGATTTGGAGCCAAGGAGCGCACGTCAAAGCCGCCGTGTCCAGGGTGCTCTCATTTCCTTTGCTCTCTCAGTTATAATTTGTTCCACATTGCAGTGCCGGGCGGCCTCTCCCTCTGCTCGCAGCATCCAGGCTGCGGTGGTTGCCATTGGAGCAGTGGTTTCCATCCAAAAAATAAAGGGAAAGAAGAGGGAGATTTTCCAAATAGAGATGCGAAGTGTCCTTTCTGGCGGCCATTCCGGAATGGCTTTAGCTGCAATCTCACTGCCCATGACCTGGTAGCTACAGGTTGCTTGGCTTGATAGCATCCCCCTGGGGGGAAGAGGGAGAAACCTGGCTCAGGCTTTAATCGATGAAAGGCTTCAGCACCAGCAATAAATTCCTGCTGTCCAATGTGGCTCTATGGAAAAGAACTCTTGGCACGTAGGAATGATTTCAGTCTCAGATGCGAGAGGTGACTTTCTGGCTGTAATACAATTTTACAAGGCATTGGAGTTATGTGAGGTGGTATTCTTGTAAAAACCTGCACTTTTCAGTATCAACCCCAGTCCGGGCCGGTGTTTAGAGCTAACATTATGCGATGTTGAGAACGGCGGTATGAAATAAACCCGATTCATTTCAAAGGCAGTTATCAGAGGAGATTATCACTGCTGGGCACTGCTAGTTGGTTGCATGCCCTCGGTGTTTCAGTGCTTTTATCGCTAAGCTGGAAGGAGATAGAAATGATTGCTGGAAAACCCTGGGGCTGACCCATTGCGGCACAATGTTAATAGCTTGGACAACTCTGGGCAAGCAAAAGGCTTCCTGGCTGGAGCCAAATGGAAAATGGAAGTCTCTTTGCACCCAAAAATAATAACTGGAGTTGTACACGTTTTCCTGGCCCTCATCTGGATGATAGATATTCAGCAGGAGGTGGGGGAGGCAGCATAAGGGCTCATTCCCTCCTCCAGCAGGAGCTGCCTGGGGAAGGGGATGGCTCTGTGTGTCCATCCCGATTCCATGCTGGAGAATTGAACATTTTCCAGGGTTAATGGGGAATTCTGCTCTGGGAAAAGATAGCAGTTATTTGCCTTTTAGATCAGGGCGCTATCCAACCTGGATTTGGGCTGACGGCAGCCAAATTCGGTCTCTCCATCTCAGTGGCAACTGCAGGGAAAGGGACCCAGGGACTGCAGAAAGCGTCTTACAGTGAGAGATGGGATGGCCATTGCATTAATCCCCTCATAAATCAAACCAAAGAGGAACAGGAGTGGCTTGAGTAAAGCACCTGCATATTCTCGCAGGGGAGAAAACACATGGTAGCCAAAAGCTTGTTAATTGAACAGAGAAAAGCATGACAAGAATCAATGTCTGGCAGTTGAAGGCAGACACACTGGTAATAAGGCATAAATATTTAACCTGTGGGAGCAATTAATCATCAGAAGACATGGCGAGCAGCAGAGGTGGGATCAGCATCTCTTTGCCTTTAGCATCATGACCCGTCACCTTGCAGCTTCTCCCATAGCCCCAGTGCTGGGCAAGCAAGAAGGGCTGGATCAAACTGGCACTGAGGCCCCGGTGAAGTGATTTAATGAGACGGTGCATTTTCAATCACAGCAGAGCAACAGAAAAGGAGTATTTCTTATGTCCTGCTGGCTCTTTCTGAGAACCCCCCCTGAAATCACTGCAGGCACTTTGCAGGTGCTTCTTTTCTCTTTCCCTTTGGTTACCAGTGGGCATGTTCTTGCAGGTCTGTGCTGGGAGGGTGAGGGATGGTGCTTGGTGGTTCTCCTCTGTGTCCAGCAAAATAAACTGAGATTCAAGGAAAACAGATCCTGGTGAGCATTCCAGCATGCTGTGGCTGAAGGGGGAAGGAGCTGGTCCAGGACTCATTGTCCATCCATGGGTGAGAGGGTCCCCAGCCTGGCATCCTTGGGGACGTGAATGCATAAGAGAAGGAGATGAAGGTCATGGGGTTGCCACTGCTCCCATCTCTTGGCCTTTCCTTTCCAATAGCATTTCTTTTCCTGTAGACGTTCTCTCGTTTCTTTGCGATGGGCATCACCATGGCCGCGTTTGCTCTGCCTCATCACCACAGCTGGCATGTCTCATTGCACAGCTTGCTCCTGCTGTGATGGAGCTTGAGCTTGGGGCTGGTCTGCACTTCCCCATACATGGTTGGATGAACACGTGCAAGCACATGTGTCACCAGGCGTGTTGCCATGGGGAATGCGTGTCCCCTTCATCCCAGATGTCAGCAGCTTGTGCTTGGGCTGTTTGATTTGAGGCAGGGGCAATATAGTGGGATGCTGAGCCATAGGGGATGTGTACACGGTTCAGTAGTCTGCATGCAAAAGTGATGCACATCAGGAGAGGAGTCATATCATCTCTGTGCCCACCAAAGCCACCACACTGTGAGCAGCTGATGTCTATGGGCAGCCCATGATCACTTCTCTTCCTCTTGCAGAGGCACAACGGATGTCCACCCAGGACAATGCATGACAAAGGAGAAGGCTCGCTTTAAGAGGATGAATGGAAGGGAAAAAGGCACGTGAGAAGGATGGCAAGGTAAGGAGAGGCTTTGCCTGGGCACTGGTTGGAGCGGGCGGGAAGGGGCTGCTCACCCATGGTGGGAGCAGGAACCTCAGGGCCAGCAGCAAAACCGCTGTTGGCTGCAGTCTGTTGTGGTGATGGATGATGGCCATGTGGATACCAAAAGTATTTGTCATAGCTCTGCAGGGTAAATACAGACAGCGCTGGCCATGGAAAATAGGTGGGTTTGGTGGGGTCAGACACAGCATGTGAAGAGGTGAAGGATCCCACTGGGAGGCAATAAGAGGCTTTTGGCTAATTCCTGTGTAGTCCTTAGCAGAGGTGTCACTGGATGCTGCAGAAAGGGACTCTTTGGAAGGTCTGAGTCATGCTTCATAGCTGCAGGCGTGTGTCCTCTGGTGAGGCTGCCTGAAGCCAGGAGAGGGCTTTCCTGAGCTGGGAGGTCCAGGAGCACATTTCCCATCAACCTGAAGATGTTAATCCCCCTAACAGCTTGTCTCCAGGTAGCTTGGTCCATCTGGAGGATCCCTGCTCCCACAGCAGCACCCAATGGTATTGCACATACCAGTTTTCTCTTTAACCTCCCTGGAGATGCCCGTGACCAGCATACCTGAGCACATGGATGTGGAAAGAGCCCATTCATTATCATTGCATCCATTAGAGCCCTCAGGGGGGTTAAGACTATGTGTTATCTTTGGCAGAAGGTGACCTGGGCTGGTGCCTGGTAAAATCACACTGATGTTACTCCAGATGTTGAAAAATGGGATGACCAGGCTGAAAGTCTCCCAATCAGGCTTCTTGTTTTTTTCCCCATAAAACTCCTTCTCCCTGCACTCTGTTGAAGCTGCATTTGATCAAAAGAGCAGGAAAATAGCTGAGCTATAAATAACATATTCACACCCAGGCTGGGACCTGCAAGCAGCGAGGATGGTGTCTCAGCCTGTGATGTGGACTTGGAGGAATGATTTTATCACCAGCAGATATTAAAAGGTTCCCTTTTGTGCTGGAGGTGGTTCAGGGCAGAGGAGATTATGTCTGCAAGCTGAAAACAGTGATTTGATGACAAAGGTTTGTCTTTTGCATCCTTGATGGCAAGGTCTCACAGGGACACGGGATGGCTTTGATCTGGTTGGTGCTAACGAGGGCTGATGGTGCTGTGCTAACGACCTGGGATAGCTATTGCTGAACCTGACTCTGTTAGTGCCCTGACCTGCTCTCCAGGTCCGGTCTGCCCTGGTGCTCCTGGGAGGTGGCACAGATCAAGGATGTCAAGCAGACATCAAGGGATGTCCCCAATGGGGAGCAGCAGTGCGGGGAGCCATAGCTCTAACCCCATCCCTTGGGGTGCAGGATCACACAGCTCCCAGCACACCATGCAGCCTCGGCTCTTGCTGGTGCCTCGGTTTCCCCATCTGCAGCATGCAGTGGGTGCTCGGTTCTGTGGCAGGGAGATGTGCACATCGCAGAATCCTCAGTGCGCAGCAGGGAGGCTGTTTCTGGGTTAGAAGGTGACCTCTTCCCGTAGCAGCAGGGACACGTTTTCTTCCTGCATTAGATGGTGGTTTGGAGGCTTTCCAGGCCCAACATCATTCTGCCTGATAGTGCTGGGTTTGCTCTGGTGGCAAGATCCTGCCTGAGCAACACAGGGCTGCAGGTGCAGAAAGCTGCTGGTACCCCACATCTCCCTGGCATGCAGTGCTGGATCATCAGGGTTGCTCCGATAGCTGGGGATGAGATATTTTGGGTGTTCTCTGGTGCTGCTCCTTGCATGCAGGATGCATGTTATAAATGTGGAGGTGAGGGAAATGCGTGTCCTGTTGGAATCGGGAATGCTGAAGTTGTCTTTGCAGACCTTTCCCACCAGCAGTTCATGATGCAGCCGGTGGTGTTATCAGTGCTGTGCTGGTGCTGTGCATGCAGGATGTGATTTCAGAGCTGGCCCCAGATGTTGACAGTGACCTCTGGCACTATCTCCCTAAAGCCAGAAGAGCACTTTGATTTCCAGCCTGCTCCTAGGGATGAGGTGCACCAGGAGCTCTGCATGGCCACGGTCCCATGGCCTTATCTCCACTGCCCCAAGCAGCCCTGCCCTGGCTAACGTGACAAGGTTGGCCTTTGTCAGTGATGCCACTACATGCTTTAGTGTCCTGAACAAACAAGCAACAACCAAGAGATAGGCCAGAGTCAGGCTAGTTTTGGAAGGTGGATCAAAGCCCATTCTCACCTAGGGAGCAAAAGCATTTAGCAGTGACCTCAGTGATTGAATTCCCACTTCAGCATTCTGTTTCACCTCTAAATAAATGGGATTGCTCTGTAAACTCGTTAGTGGAAGTAACTGCTGGCTCCTTGGCTCCCCACCAGGATGGGCCCTGCTGGGTTCTGCTCTCCTCCTAATGCATTTTGCTTGGGTAAGAGAGACCTCAATGCACACAATGGAGGAGGAACTTGGGGCTGCTCCAGCTACATTTGCAGGGACAAATCCATCCTGGGGTAACTGTGCTGACGGCAAGGACCTTGGCTGCTGGTGTTTCGGGTTGCACAAGGGAAACGTCCTTCCTTTGCTGCTGCCCCTTTTCACTTTGGAGGTGATGGCAGCTCCTCCATGTCTCCCATGCTGCACATCTGGCCTCCAAAACACTGACTTCCCCTTTTCCTCTTCCCTACTCAGCCACGCTCCACAATGACATCCCGCACCATGTTTTATGGCTCCTCCTCCACCATGGCCCCACCATCCAAGAACCGTCTGAAGCGCCAGAGCCGGATTTTCTCCCAGGTCCTATACCGGACACTGAGCTACAAGGACCGCAGCTCAGCATCTTCATCCCCAGCACCCAATGAGGATGACCCAGCCGAGCTCTCCACCCAGCTCTCGGTCCCTGGCATCCTGAAGATCTTCGGGGGCAACATCTGTGCGGGTACCAACTACAAGAGCGTGCTGGTGACGGGCAGCTCTGGTGCACGGGAGCTGGTGAAGGAAGCGCTGGAGCGCTATGGGCTGAGCCAGCTCAGCGCCGGGCAGTACGCCCTGTGCGATGTCATCGGGAGGTTTGAGGGCCCCGATAAGCAGTGGCAGACGGAGGGGCTGAGGGTGCTCGGTGACCATGAGAAGCCGCTGCTCATCCAGGACCTGTGGAAGCCCAGGGAGGGCTTCTCCCGGCGCCTGGAGCTGCGCAAGAGGGCGGAAGTGGAGGAGATGGCAGCCAGGGATGTGGACACCACCACTGCAGGTCAGAGCTGGGTATGGGATAGGAGAGGGTCCAGGGAGGTGCAACCCTCCCCAAGCATCCCATGCCAGCAGCTTCTGTGTGTTTGGGGAATGGGAGGTGGTGCGGGTGGGAGGGCAGTCACAGTTTAGGTGCAAGGCTCCTGGGTAGGGTGGATACTCACTGCTCTCCTGCATAGATTTGGTCCCCCAGCCAGTTTAAGGGTTTATACAGATCCCCACTTGCAGCCAGGCAAGAACATCAGTGTGGCCCACTCTTCCCATCACCGTGCATCAACGTCATGGTGTCCCATGCTTTGGTGCAGCTTCTTGCCTGGCTCTTCTGCAACTCCATCTCCCTATGGGCATCCCCCAGGCAAATCTGCAGGAGCAATTAAGGAAGATGAAAAGCTAATGAAGGGAGAGCAATGTAGGACATGAGAGCTCCTTTCAGAAGTAGCTGATGAGCCCAAGGCTGGCAGGAGGAGATAAGTGCATCATTAGGAGCCAGTAGGTTAATAAGTGACCCTGGTAATGAAGTTTTCCTCCTCCCACCCTCAGGTGGCTTTTGCCCCACAAGGATGAGGGTGGAAAGGTTTAAAATCGGGTTTTTAATTGCATGATGCCCTTGATGGGTCTGACCTGCTGATGGAAGGATCTGGATCCAGCCTGGGAGGTTTCACTGGGATGGGCATGAAGTGGCTCCTTGCATCTGTAGCAGAGTTGTGATTGCCAGAAATAGACTAATGATGATGCAGGATTATCCCATGTGCTCAGCAAACAGGAGCTGAGGTTGCCCTCGGCAGCAGCAGAGCAAATGGCCCGAGCTGTCCCATGCCAGTGGGGATGGGGCTCCCTTCCAATCTGCTCTAATGAGGGCTGGAAGGAGACCAGGCACATGGAATGAAGGAAATCAGAGCAGAGGCTGCTGGAGCTCCATCAGCTGCAATTTACAACTGCAGTTTTGCCTGGGTGCCCCAAAATCTGAGTGTGGAGTTACAGCTTCAGGGGTTGATTGTGCTGTGAGGAGGGCACCGTCAGCATGGAGGCCTTGGGATGGGTTCACCTCCTGTCTTGGAATGGAAGAGCAGTGGGAAAACAGCCCCCGGGCCTTGTATTAATGCTGCGCAGGGTGGTCCATGGGCTGCCCGTGGTGAAACAGGGATGCCTCTATCCCTTGATGTGTCCAGTCCATGGAGGGGATGCTACAGGTCCCAGCTCACTGCATGTGTGATAGAAAGAGGCTGCTGTTGCCAGCACCAGAACCAGGGAGGGAGCTGCAGAGGTGGACGCTTTTCTCTT
The DNA here is from genome assembly GCA_032466535.1 of Forpus xanthops. Lineage (NCBI taxonomy): Eukaryota > Metazoa > Chordata > Aves > Psittaciformes > Psittacidae > Forpus > Forpus xanthops. Next base: position 8,461 of record JASSUY010035512.1, read on the forward strand.
CATCTCTTTCTTCAGCCAGGATCAGAGACACCTTAAGCACTTTGGGACAGCGATGACACTAAACCCAGCATCTTTTGAACAAAGCAAAGGGCAAGAGTCAAGCACAACGGTTACAGCACACAGTGGGGAGAGCCACGTGGCAGCTCCCTGCCTGAGCCCAAGGTCACATCAGCTCTTGGCCTCAAATCTTCCCCCTTGGATGCAGTGTTCCTACCCATGGCCTGGGTGGGCTGGCAGTGACAGGGAGGATGGGGCTCCCACACAGGCTGGGGCAGCAGCAGGATCCAGACTGCTTGGTGCAGAAGCAGACAGCACCAAGCTGGCCTGGGCTCAGCAGCCTGCAGTGATTGCTGATGAAGGAGCAGTTCCTGATGGGATCGCGTGCCCTGGATCTGGAAATGAGCCCGTTGTGCTTTCAGTGTAGATATCACTTCATTTGTTTCAGCACTCATGGGTGGGGTGGTGGAAATGCTCCATTTTTTAAACCTTTGGGCATTTTCCATAGCTGACCAAGCTCTTCCGAGACACAAACCCTACACCCATTTGCTCTGCAGACTCACAGCCCTTATTCATCTTACCTGTTAAAAGCTCACTCCTGCAGTCCTATCTTTTGGTGGTATAAGCCTTACCCTATACTGGTGGCACTGCCCAAAGGGGTGCCATGGGGCTGGGACCCACACGCTCTCACCCCATCTACAAGCTTCTGGGAATGATGCAGTATGCCTGGGGGAAGTATCTACTTCCCCATCATCCAGCATCCCCAAAAGACATGAAACCCCTGGTGTGATGGGTACTCACGGTGCCCTCCACCAGGGTCACCCTTATCACCAGCCCCAAGCTAGTAAAGGTTCCCTTGCCAAGCATCAGCTGCCTGCCCAGGGTGAGGAAGAATGCACTGGTGTGGAAAACACAGCATCTGTGCAAACATAAAGGGACTTTGGGCTTGCAGCTCCCTAGAAACCAAAACAGGGATGCTGCGAAGCAGAATCCCTAAGGAAATACCTGCAGGGTCCTTACCTGCATTGAGCATCACTGGAGCCACAGGACTGGGACCACTGGTATCACACAGGCTGGTGCATTGCTCCTTGCCCTGCTGCTGAGCTGGTGGACGGGAGGAAGCCCCCAAACTCACCCGTAATCTCTTAGCACATAGCTCAGGTGTTTTATCTGCTCAGTTACCCATTATCCTAATCAGTTTATTAGCTGCTTCCCACTGGGAAGGAAGGAGCTTGCTCCTCGTGCCACTGATTAGCAGCAGCACAGGTGGAGCAGCTCTGCAGCAAAGGAGGCAGATTCCCTCTCATACCTCTACCCTCAGCCCCACTCCTTTTGGGGAGCAATAAGGCAGTAGTTATGGAGCATCAGGGGAGGACACCCATAAACCAGAGGTGCAGCACTTGGCACCTCGATGGCATTCATCTTCCAAGCCAGCCCCATTTTGCACCGTGTCCTGCACTTGTTGAAGCTTTCCTTGAGGTTGGAGGCTGAAATGCATGCACAACTCGAGAAACGTAGGAGTTAAGCCTGTAAAAGATGTCTGGCAGTACCTTCGAGGATCTGGCTTTGATATACCTTAGCACAACTGCATCCAGGGAAGATTCCCTGCAGGGCTTAAGTAGCAATGACATTAGGAAGGACCAGCCTGGTGTCAGCCCCTCCTGGGTAGATTCAAAGCATTCCTCCTGGAGTTCTTTGTTGAGGGATTTATTTCCAGCCAGGGAAAGGGAACATCTTCCCTAGGCCGAGAAGGGGCAGATCCCATTCGGCATCCCAGGCACCACAACCAACAGGTTTTCCCCTGGGATGCAGGATGGGTTTAGAGGCAGCAGCTTGGTTGGTGCTGGCCAGGGGTGCCCCGTTCTTCCTAAGGGATAGGGTGCCATCCTGCCCCTTTCCTATCCATGTCACCATGTGGCTTCAGCTGTTCTGCACTGGAGATGCTTGTGTGGTGTTTCAGGTGGGATAATCTGCTTGTGCTTGGGAAGGGAAAGCAATGCCAAAGGACTGGAAAAAAGCCGTGTCCCGGTTTATGGAGGCGCTTTGTTATGCTCAGGAAAAGAGCTGTGTTTATGTTTCCAGGGTAGCTCTGGGGTAAGCAGGGAGCTGGTGACAGGGGCTCTATCATCACTGAAAAAGCAGCTCTTTCCTACACAAAACAAATACAGAAGCTTCCTCTCCCCTAGATAAGGGACCACTGATGGCGTCTCCCTCTGGGTGGTGGGACCCCAATCCTGGCACCCCCCCTCCGTCCCAATGGAATGAGCTGCAGCTCCCCAGGATCCATCCCTTCTCCTCCTCCGCTTCCATAGCCAGGCAATGCCCAATCATCCTTCATCCCTTCGGTCCATTCCGTGCCGTGGGTTGGGAATGGGGCCCCTGGGGGGGAGCCAAAGCCTCCTGCAGACACATTTGGGGTGACATTTAGCATCCGCAGCGGCACAGCTTGGGCTTGTTGCACTCCCTGGGTTTCACATCAGTGGGACGCAGGCATCCGTGCTGCTGGCCATGATGGGGACGTGAGCCAGGCTGATTGCCTTTTAAAGAAGGACACAGGGCACTGGACTGCTCGAGTGGCTTGGCTGTGGCTTGCCTTAATCCCAAGGCAAGTAAACAGCAGGGGCTATTTTCTTCCTCTCCCACTGCCCTCCCTATCCCCATCTCTTTCGCTTTCCCAGCAATGGAGCGCTGCTTTAAAACAAACAAACACAGAGATGTATTTCAGAACCAGCAGCCCATTCCTCACCAAATAAGGCCGATGGCATTTTTGGGCCTGAGCTTGTGAGTGTCCCTTTAAGCAGCCCTGGGCACCAGGCTCTGCTCTGCCGTCCCCAAATCTGGCTGCTTGTCCCCAAATCTCACTGGCCGAAGCCTGCTCGCCAGTCGGCTGAGCCATAAATGGGGCTCTGGCTCTGTGCTGCACCGATGCTGCTGCAGTGCTGCTTCCACAAGCAAATCCTTTAGGCTTTTCCCCCTCTCTTCGTCCTCCCTGAATGCCAGCGACCTGCTCCCAGGAGGCTGCGCACCCCAGGTACGAGCATCGCCCATCGGACCCCCAACTCCCCCTGCAGACCTTGAGCCACGCTTGCAGCACAGAGGGGTCTTTGAGGACCCCCTAGGGATGGGGATGCCACTCGAGGGGCAGCTCTGCCGGGCCTGTTCATTCACTCCAGCTCCCATTATTCCTCTTGCAGACAGCTCTGCCCGAATGGATGGTTGGGAGAAGTTAATTACAGCTTCCCCTGCAGCAGGCAGCGGGCAGGCTCCACTGCAGCTCCAGCTCCCATGCCTGATGATGCTCGGGGTGGGGGCCGGGGGGGCCCTCCTTGTAGCTCCTAAAAAGCAGTATCCAGGCTCTTATTGAGCTGAATTTCTTTCTAGCAGAGATATCCTCTCTCCCCCCCCAGTCCCAGCAGTGTAGGGGATGCTGAGCCCAGCCTGGCTGCCCCTGGTCAGTGGGGTTTGGGGGCCAAGGAGAGCTGGGACCTCCCCTTTATGGTGGTAGCATTGGGGTGAGACTCTGCATTGGTGTCCTGGTGTTGCCCTTCAGGAGGACAGGAAACCAGGGGACACCACCCCGGGGCTGGGTGGATGGGGGAATGCTTTGAGCCGCTCCGAGCTCCTGCATCCCCCCTGCCATAGGGTGCTGCAGTACCGGGGGGTGTGTGTGTGTGTGTGAGCATCGGGGGCTGATGCTGCTCTTTCCCCCCTCCCCATCCCCGCAGGCATCAACGCTCAGGCGCGGAAGCTGCAGCGGCACCGAGCGCGGGGGGCCCGGCGGGCACCGGCGGGGGCTGAGCTGCGCTGTCCCCCCCCTGCCCTGCGGCGCAGCCTCAGCGAGACCAGCCTGGGCATCCCGGCCCGCAGGGTCGGCACCGGGGCCGGCACCGGGGAGCGGGTCCAGCGCCACTGCTCCACTCTGCCCGGGAGCCCGGCGGCGGCGCGGAGCGGCGGCAGCAGCAGTATGCGGTACTCCCTCTACCAGTCCCCGCACCTCCTGCTCCTGCAGGGCTACAGCCAGCAGCATGTAAGCACCGAGCCGCCTCCCTGCGCACCCCCCGGCACCACTCTCCGCTTTCGTCCCATCACCCCCTAAAGCCTCGGGGAACGGGGGGGCTGCTTGCATGGCCGGAGCTGCTGGGGGGGGAGGCGTGGAGGAGCATCCTTTAGAGCCAGCGTGGGACTGGCAGCTTTGTCACCAAGTCTGTCCTCAAGCTTGTCCCCAAGCACTGGGGGTGCAGAGCGAGGACCCCCCCGGTAGCATCCCAGAGGGATGCAGGAGCAGCATCCCTGGCCTGGCACAAGGAAGGTTTGGTTTGCAGGTGATGGCTGAGATGCCCTGTCCCCTGTGTGGTCGCTTCGTTAGTGGCAAACGTAATGAAGCAGCGAGGAGAGAGTGTCAGGGAGCCCCTGGTCCCAAGTGCTGGAGACACTTGGAGAACTGGAAAGGACTGGGATGCCTTTTGTAGTTAATGTAGTTTGTCCCCATTGGGAATCAGGCTGTGCCAAGGTTTCTGCAGGGTGACATTGGTACTGCAGCCATCCCGTTAGCACAGCTGGGAAACTGAGGCAAGGGTGAGGTGCTTTGGAGCAGGCTGGGCCATAAGGCAGGGCAGGGAGCTGCTGCTCTGATTGGTGTCCCGTTGTCCTCCCGAGCTGGGGGATGCAGGCAGTGCTGCAGGAGAACGTGGGAAGGACAAGCAGCTCGGAGAAGGAGGTGAGGGATGGAGGGAGAACTTCTGCCCAAAGCAGCCCCATTCACTGCATGCCCCAAGTTACTGTCCTCATTTATTAGCATGGCCAAAGCTGGGATTGCTGCCGTCCTGCTCAGCAAAGTAGAGAAACGCCTCTCTGCCATGCAAAGGTGCAGGGGACAGGGGGATGGCTGGGGACAGAGGGATTCAGCAGCACTCACTGCATGGCGGAGAGGAGGGTCCCTTCTTCCTCTCCACCCCCGGTTCATGCCGTGTCTCCCCACTTGTCAGGACAGCCTGGTTTACCTGCTGAACCGCGACCAGCACACGGTGGGCCAGAGGACGCAGGCGAGCAAGCCCAGCATCAGCCTGTCAGCCCCCGACATCCTGCCCCTGCACTGCACCATCAGGAAGCTCCGACCTTCCCGGCATTGCTCAGAGGAGAAGCTGGTGCTGGAGCCCATCGCCGGTGCTGGCATCTCCATCAACTTCACCGAGGTGGCCCGGACGGTCGTGCTGCAGCACGGGGACCTCCTCTCGCTCGGTCTCTACTACCTGCTCCTCTATAAGGACCCCATGAAGGCGCAGCCGCTGCCGGCACAGACCCTGCTGAGGCTGCGAGCCCTGCACCCCGCTGTCCCCGAGGGTCCCCCTGTCTGCAAAGCATGCGGCAGCATGCTGAGGGACCCCGCCGCCAAAAAGAGGGGTCCGTCACCTGCCGCTGCCCCCAGGGCACCCCGCAGGAAGCTGCTGCTGGAGTTCGAGCCGGCGGCTGAGGATGTGCTGCTGTGGCGCATCATGACCCTGATCGAGCCCTGCGGGGACGACCACAAGCTGACACCCGCCTTCCTGCTCTGCCTCTGCATCCAGCACTCGGCCACCAGCTTCGAGCCGGGAGACTTCGGGCAACTGCTGCTCAAAGTGGCCAAAATGCTCCAGAGGACGGTGTGGGTCAGTCAGCGGCGGGATGGGGGTGCTGGTGGGGTGCGGGCGCTGCTGGTGCCCCCCCAAGGAGGCAGCGAGTGCTGGTTGGGGTGATGCTCGTGCACCCCGTCCCATTGGGTTTCATTTTGCTTTCCCCTTCTCTCCCTGCTCAGGAGCGGACACGGGAGCTGGCGGAAAAGCAGTCCCAGCAGTAAGTGCAGCCTCCTGCTTTGCCCTAAATGGGGAGAATCCAACCCATTTCTTCCTCCACGAGTGAGGGGAGTCTGTGGCTGCCTAAAGCCACCTTCAAAGTGTCTGACGGCACTGATGCACACCGAGTTTTCCTGCTTAATCCCATGCATTCAGCTCCTGGTTCTTTTGCCACGTTACCTACAAAGCTCCTGCTTGGAAACGTGTAGGGCTGGAAAAGCAAGCAAGCTGGCTGCAGGAATAGGACCTGCAGCAGCTCTGGGGTCTTCTCTGGTCCAAGGTTTGCACATGTGGCTTCAGAATTCCTAAGGGATGTAGCAGGGGTGGCCCCAGTGCAGGGCCTCACCTCTTCATGCTGAAGACCTCTCTGTGGAGTATAGACAGGACCGGTGCTGCAGTGTGCATCCAGAGACGGTGGCACAGGGATGGGGAGCACCACTCTGGGGCCATCACCGCAGTGTTGGGGGCTGCCTTCCAAGCCACTTCCAAGATCCAGGCTCCAAAGCAGCATCTGGTAAACTGCTGGTGCTTGCTGCGAGCTCTCCTCTAGGACGAGCTCCCGCGGATGCTTCCCAGGGCTTTCCTATAGCAGGAAAAAGCGGTTGAGCAACTTCCCAGATGCTTTTTATTTAGTTAGTTTTAGTTTTGAACAGCCCCGTGCTGGGTTCAACCGCCCGGAGCTGGCAGGAGCAGCACATACTGCGTGGGGAGAGCTGGGAGTACTGGCTGCAGTTCAGCTCTATGAGGGGCAGGCTCACTCAAAAGTGGCACCCCACAAAGACCAAGCAGCCCTCGGCCACCGTGGTCCCTGCATGGTCCCCTTTGCCATCCCATGGAGCAGGAGCCACCAGATCACTGCTTGTAAAGGGTCCTCCTTAGGGAGATGCTGGGCTTGTGGGTGAGGGGATGCAGAAGCTCTTTGGCATTGCCCCAGGCTGGCTGTTTTCTCCCCAGAAGCTGGAGTGGGGATGCTGAGGAGCAGCAGCCATAATGCTCATTGTGTCTCCCCAGCCAGGACCCTGCCACCCTGTCCCACTTCTCCATCACTGACCTCCTCCCAGACCTGCAGCACATCCTCTTCTGGATGGCCAACGCTATTGAGATCCTTTACTTCATCCAGCAGAAATCACCCACCTATATCCAGAGCATGGAGGAGGAGCTGGACATCAGAGGTAAGGCTGGACACAGCACCCTGCTTGCTTCTCCAACCCGAGTGCCTTTGCTCTGCTAATCCCCAGTTGCAAACAGTGGTCAGTGCCTCTGAGATGCTCCTCTAACCCCCCATAACCCTCATTGTCAGGGTCATCTCTGCAGTGCAAACTGGGATAATCCCTGCAGGAGGAGCAGCCTCACATTGTGCAGTGGTGCTGCTTCAGGGCCAGGTTGTGTTCAGAGCCAAGCCTCTCCTTTCCATCATGGCAGCTTGTGATTAATGCTTTTGGGGCAGCTTTTTGCCTGCTGGTTGCTGGGTTTGTAGGCAGAATTGCTCACTGGTGAGCCTGTGGTAGTGCCAGCCAGAAAGAAAGACAGAAATGAAGGGAAAAGGGCTTAAATGAGCCTCAGAAACCTTCTGGTCTATGCAGCAAGTTAAAACCTATAAGCCAGCATGCGGCTGGAAGGAGGGGTTGAGACCACCATGCTGTGGTACTGGGCTGTGCTGCCAGTGGCTCTTTGCCACAGTGGTGATGCCAGCCTGGAAGCACCAATAACATCACCCTGGGAACCTGGGAGCAGTGAATTCAGTCCGTTTCACTGCTGCAGGTTTGCTCCCCATCCTCCTCTCTGTCCCATAGGCTCCAAGGAGTCTCTTTTCTCCTCGACCATCACAGCCAGCGAGGAGGCGATGACGGTGCTGGAGGAGGTGATCATGTACACCTTCCAGCAGTGTGTCTACTACATCTCCAAGGTATGTGCTTGCAGGGAGGGGAGCAGCATCCCACGGGGCAGGCACAAGCATCCCCAGCAGCTCCTGTGCTGTGCAGAAGGTTTCTTTAAGCTTTTACAAGCTGGCAGTTGCCCCACATTGAGGTGTTTTCCTTTGGGCTGAAATGTCCTGATTTCTGGTCACAGCCCAGGAGGAGGATTGAATTACTGCAGCGTGTTTCCTTGCCTGCAGTGCAGCGGCTCAGGGGAGGCGTTTGGGGAGAGCTGCTTGGCTCTGGCCAGTGTGGCATAATGGTGTGATTCAGGGTGTGATGGAAAGGGGCCCCTGGACTGCAAGAGCCAGGCAGCATCGGGAGCAGGGAACAGAGCGGGCAGTGTGAGGCAGAAGAAAGGCTGCTGTGTGCTGGTGTCAGCATGCAGGGACGCAGGCATTGCTCACCTTCCCCTTAGCAGCAGTGGATGCTAGGTGTTGCTCTCCTGTTTAATCCATAGGGAAAGGTCATCCCCATTGACTCTGGCTTTTCTTTCACTCTTGCTCCCAGCTCTGGTTCAGCTCAGTTTTCAGATCCCTTTAGATGAGGTCTTCCACACTGTCACCTCCAACTGCTAAGAGACAGAAACGTTCATTTTTATTTGATACTTATATATAATTTTAGTATATCCTTGTGCAACCCTGGGGTGCATCGAGGCAGGGGTGAGCCAGAGCAGCCCCTTGCTTGGCTTGTGGAGGTGAGGGGGTTTGGAAGGGTTTGACTTATAGAAAAGAAAAGAAGCAGGATCACTGTGGTGTGAATCGACCTCTCTCTGCAGTGCTTGTACGTGTCTCTCCCTGCGCTGTTGGAGTGCAACCCCTTCCAGAACGAGTGCAGGGAGAGCTGGCGTGCGAACCCATCACTGCCCGAGGAGCTCCGCAGGGTTGTGCTCATCTACCAGGCAGCACTGGACCTGCTGCGCCAGTACGAAGTGCACCCCGAGATCACCTCCCAGATGTTTGCCTACCTCTTCTTCTTCTCCAACACCCTGCTCTTCAACCAGCTCCTGGATAAGGGTCAGTCTTCCTTCGACACCCAGCCCGGACCCGGTAACCTGTAGGGCATCCCTTGGGAGATCGTCCAATCCATCCCAGTGCTACCTTGAGGGGTACAGCTTGAAGGGGCTGGGGATGAGCAGGTCAAACATGGACCTAGTTGCCATTCCCAGGAGGGGTTTAATCCCACAAGTGCCCCATCCTCACCTCCTGCAAGAGTACTGCTCTTTTGAGCCTGAGCAAAGGATGCTGAGAGCAGCTCAGTAATCAACTACTGCAGCCTGCTCTCTGAGATGCTCATTAGCCCTCATTAACACTGATATTAGTGTGATCCAGCCACCACCAGTACTTACAGCTATAGGATGCTGGGGCCATTAACCTGCATCTATTTCACTTCCCTGGGGCATCCCTACCCCTGGGTTCCAGCTGAAGGCAAGGTGACCTGTTCCCTGACAGTGCTGACGGATGTTCTGCCTCCTCAGGCTCCTCTCTTGGCTGCTTCCACTGGTCACAGGGGGTGAAGCTTCGTGCCAGCGTGCGGCTGCTCCTGGAGTGGTTACGTGGTGCTGGCTTCGAGCAGCTCGCCCAGCAGTTCTTTGCCAAACTTGCCAACGTGGCCAACCTGCTGGCCATGCCCGGCTCCCAGCTGGTGCAGGTGAGGGCTGCCTGGCGTCGGGATGGGCACAGGCAGGAGAAACGCTGCTTGGTGTTTGGGGGTCCCTACCATGATGCGTGCCTTCTTCAGCAGGCTGTCATCAGCTCCCCGGGTTGGTTGGATGGGCAGTATCAAGGAGGGATGTTCAGGTTCACTCCATCTTTAAGTGTTAAAGCCACGTTGGATAGGGCTTGGAGCAACCTGGTCTAGTG
>JASSUY010035514.1:0-47331 GCA_032466535.1 Forpus xanthops
TTCCCAGGCTGAAAGTCAAAACCACAGCACTGCACCAGCTACTAAGAAGGAGAAAAATGGCTGCTACTGCTGAACCCAGGAGAGAAAGAAAGACTTGGGTCACAGGGGAGGAAGTTGCTGTGTGTAGCTGAACAAATGGGGCTATGGGAGAAAAGAGCTGTAATAGCAATTTACCAAAATTGTGTTGGAATCTTTTTTTTCACTCATTGTTTAAAATTATTTTCCTCAGTTATGCATGCTTTAGTCAGCAGTTATGTCTGTTGCCTTTGGGGAGAATATAAATAATATCTCAGAAATCATCTGATGTGGGTTCAGTTTTTCTGCCCTGTACATGTCTTCCAGATGCTTGAATACTCTATGATGTTGAGGAAGAAATGTAAGGATTGATGTTGACCTGCTGTTAAGACAGTAGTTATTTTGCTTCCTAGAAGAGGGGAAAATGTCCAGGCCTTTGACTTGCATGATTATGATGCTATGGATTGTGAAGAGAAATGGTTTTAAGACTCTTTCATAATGATTCCAGAGGCAAAGTTTACTGAACTGACAAAGACAAGGCAATTTCTGTTCAATTAATGTTGCTGTGTGAATATCAATCGATAATAATGAATTTTTTCTATGTTTTTGGGGTGTTTGTCTGACCTGGCCCTGTATGGTACTGCAAAATCTCTTTTTGGCGCCATAGAATGCAACTACAGTAATGCCATCTCAGGCTGAAACCTGTTTGGGACTGAGCTAGTTGACTTTCAGACAGTTTCTGCAGAGCTTTGGGAATCAAAAACAATTCCAAAAGCTAGGTTTAGTAAGTTTAAATTCTGCAACTTAAGCAGGGAGAAAATAATCCAAGCTTGATAAACGGAAAAGAAATTCAAGTCAACAGAGGACTAGTGATTTGGTAGAGATTGGTATCTTTTAAACAAAAGGCAACCAACAGATACATGACGTGGCCTTTCTTTTGTTTCCTATATGTTTCCTTTAATATAGAGATTTCTCTTGCATAAACTTCAGAGTTGTGGTTTTGATTTTCTGCCTTTTTGTTTGCTCTCCATGAACAGGATTGGTTGCAGAGCAAAATATTTTTTTGCTCTCCTCAGAGTGAGGTTGTGTGCAGCTTGAAGGGACCTATTCCCTGCAGGTACCTCAGAAACAGGGCCATACAGCTGGATTAGTACTGTTGCATGGGCACTAATTAAAAAGCCAGCAAAATGTGTCTGGTTTTCAAAAAGCTGCAAATGCTAAACATGGAGTCAATCATTTAGTTTCAGAAATTAGTGACAAAATTCACCACAATGCCCTTAGGTGTTTTTTAACAGCTTGTGAATGTAGGTATAGGTGTTTAATCCCAGAATCCATTTAAAAGGGCTTAAATCCATACATATGTACAAATGATGAATTAAGTGGATCAATTTTGCCTTATGTGTATTCATCACCATACTGTTCATTAGCTGAACAAAGAAAATAGCTTCAAGATTTCAGATCAAGAGTCTATCAAGGTTTGGCAAGCTGAACAACTTATGCAGAAGCTTGGCCTCCTGGGGCATGAATGCTCTGGTGTGACCTTGAAAGTGTGATTTTTGCAGGATAAAATGGGCAGGAGTGTCATGGCTGTAGGGCTGTGAAAGTAAGTAGAGGGACCTAGTTTTGTTAGCTGAACTGTGAAATCAGAAATCTCTGAGGATGACCCTAGGGTACAAATGCCCTTACTGAAACACAATCAACTGTGGAAAATGTTAAATATTGCCTGTGACCCTCAAATATTTAATTTCAGTTAACTTCTTTAAATATTAATGATTTTGAAGCAAAACATCATTTCGGCATGGAAAGCAAACTATTCAAGTGTCTAGTTTTTTTCAAGGAGAGAAAATGCATCAAAACTATGTAGTCTTTTCAACACATTTTGCCAAGATTAAGTTTTACTTAGCTGTGACACATGATAGGACATTTTAAAGGTATTTCTATACGTAAGTTGCAATCTGCTTCATGAAAACTACATTATACTTGAATATTCTCGTGAAGGACCAATGACTAGTTCTTGCAGAGAATCCCTAACTTTCTCATATCACCTACCTACAGCAGGTTTGGCTTATGAATAGGCAACAAGGGATGGTTTTTCTGAATGCTGAGTTTAGCAGTGTGTGCATGAAATAAGAATTACATTACCATATAAAACTTCATTCAGGTACAACAAAATTTCAGCATCGTTCAGTGCTCGTCAAGGAACCTGGTCAACTTGCCACGTACCATTGCCTTTCATTTCTGGTTGACTATAAATGGCTCTGTGGCTTTGTCTAGTACCATTCAATATAGACTGCACTAAAAGTCTTGTGAGAAATCTTCAGCTGGCATGGTGAATTAGAATACAGTTGAATGACCAATTATTTTTTATTAGAGGAGTAATAATGCCCACAAGGTGCTTGAATTCAGATTTTTCTGGCACTACAGTAACAGTAGAATTCCTGCTTTCAGACTGGGTTGTGTAAGCTTGCTGAGGGCAGCATGGTGAGGGGAAGCAACAGAAAAAAGGAGTTCAAAGGAAAAATTACTGTTGCTCTCATGTTGATGAGACTTCCATCCTGGTCGCACTGAGTTCTTGCCTTGCTTCTTGACCTTTATCTCTTCAACTCTGTATTGTGTTTTATACAGATATGAAATGTGGAAAGGTTTTAGGGGAAATTTTTATGATGTGTAGCTAAAAAAGGCTGCTTAGGTGAAAAGCCTTGTTCTCATTAAAACTCATCTGATGCTTCCTAAGCATGAAGACAGAGTGGAAACCCTTTGACAGTGTTTGAGACATTTAACTTGAATATGCATTGATGTGAAGTTTGGAAAACTTCTTCCTGGTATTTTCAAGATTGTTTTCAGAGCTAAATGGTAGAAGTAGACTGTTTTCAGTTATCTACACCTATCAAGCTAACAGAAGACTTTTCTGTGAAGCTGGTCAAAGCCACCAGCACTATCATTCCAAAGAATGCTGCTACCAAGAGGCATTCAACTTGACCCAGCAATGTCTATACTCGGTAATTCTACTGCAACGCAACCAATGTCTCTCCATTTCATTGTGTAGTTCATCCCACCATCATTGCAAGTATGAACTACACTAGTAAGCTCAGCTCCCAATATGCTGAATTGGCGATAAAATCAAAGTGGGGGGAGAAATATTTTTTACAAAGAACAGACATTACTCCCTTTTGACAAGAGACAAATGTTTCATTCAAATGCTGCATTTCGCATATTGGAAACAGTAATGAATTCTTGTGCACCTCTCTCCCTAGTTCACAATGTCAGCCCCAAGCGTAGAGGCACTTCAGGCTTTCCTTACAAAATTAAATTTAATGTTACACCCTCCAGTGGAATGATGCATAAATCAAGTGTTTGATTTGCATGGACTCTAGTGAACAGCCCCATTCTGTGCAAATATAAACCCGGTCTTGAATATTATGTCAGGGACAGGAACAAAGCAATCTAGGGTTTCCAATGAGAGTCTGGTACCAAGTGTAATTCAGGCAGGTATTATGTTGCTCTCATGTCAAGGCTGTTATTAAAATTCCTAGGTTTTCCCTCCTTTTTTTCATCTCAAAAGAAAATGTTTTTCCTGACCTTCTTGTATTTTGGCAAACTGGTATACACCAGTGTTATTTATACACTGAGGGAGCTGAGTGGGAATCAGTGGAGGCTTTCAGTTTTCTCTTACATAAGCAGTGAGGCTAGCAGGATAGAAAGAGGTAGTGAAACAAGGAGATGCAAAGATGATAATGGAATAAAAATGGAAATGGAAAGAAAAAGATTAGATAGCTTCGTACCATATTTGAAAATAGGCTGCCTTCCTGAGTATTCAGAGCCTGGACCAGGTCAGCAAAGTTAAGGGACTAGAAGGCAATAAATACATTATGCTTAGACATGCAAATGCTTTTGTATTCAACACAATGCAAATGCCCCTGCAGGGCTTTCTTGTGGAGCAAGTCTGTTAGGTTCTGTGGTGCTGTAGATGTGTTACATCATATAGATGATGTTCTTAAGTCCTTCAGGGTGGTGGTTGTTTTAGTCCAGTGAATTGTGAATACTATTCCTCACAAACACTGCTGAAACTTTGAGCCTGAAGTTTGCTGGTGAGATGCTGAGTTTCTGTCTAACCAATAAAGTCTCTCCACAGTACTTGTGTATCAACTTTATTGGGATGTGGCTTCTTTGTGCTTAAATAAGTCAGGGTCTCATGCATTCACCTTCCCCTCTTGCCCCTAGCTTCAGTTAATTTTCTCAGCAGATGTAGCCTGGGATACCCTGCAGGAATTCATTGCGTTGCTGCTGGTTTCCTAGCAAGGATCTGCCTTTTAGACTTGCAGAACTCTAGGGCTACGATAATGAAAATGCAATCATAATACTGGATTACTAATATATTTTCAATTTTTAGAGTAAGCATATATAGTTTTTAGAAACTTAACCTTTAATTTAATTTTGTTTTCATTTCCAATAAGCACAGTTTTCTCAGATCAATCACAAACTATCAAGAAAGCAAACCTGAAATTTTTTAAATTCCTTTTCACTCAAGGAGGTAATCTACTGAATCTGCTTCTTAACAATAACCAAGACCTGCTTGGGGCTATGGTGGTCAATGGCAGTGTTGGCAGCAGTGACAAGAATTGGTAGAATTTAAGATCCAAAGGGGAGTAAGTCAGGCTAGCAGTAGGATGAAGCTCTGGTTGCTAGAGAGTAAGCCTTGGCTTGGCAAGGATCTGCTTGGCAGGATCCCACTGGAGGCTGCTCTGTAGAACCCATGAGTCTTGGAAAAGCCATATGACTTTCAAGGACAGTATTCTCAAAGCACAGGCAATTTTGATCCTGGTGTGCAAGCAAGTTGACAGCCAAGAAGGGGGCCCCAGCAGGCTGATATGAGGTCTCTATGCTAAACTCTGTGGTCAGAACTGGCTCTGGAGACCTTGGGCACTCAAACTCCTCCTCAGCCTTATCTATCTCATGTGATACATCTCAAGTATTTAGAATCCCCTTGTGATATTATGGTGCTAAATGACAGACTTCACTTACAGCACCCAAACTCTTATTCTGTGGCTGGAATCAGCTTGTTCTTCATAGAATCCTTCACATACACAAAAAAATCTAGTTAGTTTGTTCATATGAATTAAACCTTTTGATCTGAAAATTGTGTTGTACGAAATGCACTTTATTGAGGGTTTATCTGCTAGAAAGAATTGGCAAATAAGAGTATCAGTACCACTAATTATTGAGAGGGGGCATATAAGGTCAGATTTCACTAGCAGGCCTGAAATCTGCCATCAGTTATCACTGATGAGATCCTTTGTAAAGACAAAGAGCTCTGTTGGAGAAAGGGACTTGGACTCACTACAGAAAAAGTGTATTTATGGCTAGCTGAGTGTTTTAGAAGATACTGGGTTCCTAAGGGATTTTAGAGTGCTGTTGGAAGCTATACTATCAAATGCAGATCATCTGTGAGCATACCTTCTTTCAGTGCTTAAATTATATTTGCTTTTATGGAAAAAAGGCATGGGACAATTGCGAGGATTGTCTTTCACCCCGTACGATTTCAACTGACTTCAAAGTTTGATTTGTTTGAAATAAAGACTGTCAAACTGAGTTATGTTAGCCTAAGATATTAACATTAGGGTAAGAAGAGAACAAGATCCACCTCAGAGTATGGCACATACCTAACGTTAATGAAATGGTGACGGGCTATTCAGACTTGATAACACACTAAAGAGTAAATTTCCAATTTGCTTGAAGTTTTTTGCCTTATTTGTCCCAATTTGTAGAATGGATAACATTATTTCTATAATGTGCATGATGTTTTCATGCTGCCACATGGCCAGTCATGCATTTAACTCACTGTCTCCAAAGCCCTTCATTGGGCAGTCTCTCTACAGATGTAAAGTACCACTACCTACACTTTCCTTTGGTAAGCATTTTCACTGTGAAATGTACTGAAAACATTCTAAAAGGGCTTTCACAATATGACCTTGATACAGCAATCCACTGATTTAATTAGGCTCTACTGTTGTTTATGGAAGTCAATAGGACTTACTGATTTTTCCCGTATTAAGTACAAGTTAAGTGTTTTGATGGATTGGAATGTTTTTAATTGTATATTTTCAGTTACCTGCCAAAGTGCTTTGCTAAGTTGGAGCCTAGGCAATTTACTGTTTTGCTTGTCAGTATTTATGATGGAACTTGGAAAGTTAATTAGATATTCTCAAGCAGGTGGGTGATATCAGCTGCTTATTCTTTCCTCTTCAGATTTTTTACAAGCATTATAACTTCAAGTCCTTAGCTTCTTGAAGTAGATTCTGTAGTTCACAGAGATTGAATCTGCAAAAGGGATGTGGTCCTAGAAATGTGGAATAATGTAGGCAGAGATTAATCTTTGGATTAATAGATGATTCATGATATGAAAAGGTTTGAGATATCAAGTGCCAGAATTTATGGAAGATAAGAGCTGTTCTGCTTCATGTTGGTGAGAAGGTTACATTGCAATGGGGTTTTGTTTTGATTAGGGGGATGTTTTTCTTGCTACCACTGTACAAACAATGCTAGGCAAAGTAAAGCTTGATAACCGACTGTTGTCTTGTTTCGTTATAGAATTGGGAGTCGCATTGGTATGATAATATATGTAGTGAACTGTCTTAGTCTCTTGCCTGGCAGAAAGAGTTGTACTGTACTTGCTCCCTTGAACTCCTTTAAGTTGATGATTGGGTTAGACTGATGAAAATCTGTGCTTTTTTGGCCCACCTACATGGCTTCAAGGTGAGGATGAGGGAATATTTCAGGCAAGGTGCTTTCATGCTTTAACATGAAGGACAAGTGAGTTTTTAGTTCTTGATGCCTTCCTACATAATCATGTCCATACTCTTTATCAGTGAAATATGCATGTAACTGTCACATTTAATCTGTTACCCTGCCATCCCCAGTGGGATGGGCAGGTGATTTGGTAAAAGGTAAAACTTGTGGATTAGGATTAGAAGAGTTGAATGACTGAAAATAAAGTAAATTATAATAATACTGCTATTAGTAATAATTGTAATGAAAAGGGAGTGAACAGAGAGAAACGAAACCTAAGAAACACAATTTCTCACTGTCCTCTAACCAATGCCCAGCCTGTCCCCAAGCAGCAATCAGTGCCTCCTGACCAGCTCCCCTCACTTTAATACTGAACATGATTCTCTGTCATACGGAATACCCCTTCAGGTAATTTAGGTCAGGTGTCCTGTCTCTGCTCCCTCTCTGCTTCTTGTGCCACTTCTTACTGGCAGAGCATGACAGACTGAAAAGTCCTTGATCGGGGTGAGAGCAACAAATAAAATATCAGTGTGTTATCAGTATTATTCTTAGACTAAAGTCAAAACACAGCACTGCACCAGCTGCTAGGAAGAACAAGAACCCTATCCCAGCCAAAACAAGGACAATATGGTCTAACAGATAATGTCCAGACTTTAATAGAAAAATTGAATTTAGCATTTTAGATGAGATAGTCACCTTAAAAGTTCCTTTACCCCTCCCCCCAAATGTGGTTCTCTTTAGGAACTATGGTTGGGAAACATACAAAATTTTATGACTTACTGTGCTTATTTTGAGTTGTATACAGTACGTATCTGTTGTGGTTATTGGGAGTGTATCACCACAACAGTGGTCATGTCGGAAAATCATTATCAAATGCATTGAAATTCTTCCTGAAGCTGGGCATGTGTATACTTTTCCAGTTTCCTGTTCTTAGCTCACATCTCCTGTCTCTGCTGAGTTTTTGCTACTGTTTCAGAAGGTAAGAGTTTGGCATCTGCACTTTGACAGGGGATCATCTGTGGCACCCTTTTGTCAGGGCCAACAAAAGAACTCTTCCTTAACAGATTAAACATTTTCTTTTTGAAGAAATCAAGGCTTTGATGTAGAATTTTGCACTTACAAATTTGGACCATGGCAGATTTCTGTTGTTGTTATTAATGAAAGGAAGATGCGAACCCAAAATAAATAATGTGGATGGTGGAAATATATTCAAAGTGGGGGAAAATTTCAGCTTAAAGTAATGTAGAAAAAAATCTGGGTTCATCCACTCTACTTAGTAATGTAATGTCACAAAGGAGCAAAAGTTCGCATTCTTAATCCAAATGGGAGAATGCAATTTACTTCAAAGATTAACCTTGGAAGGCCTGGCTTACTTTCAAATTTTCTCACATGAATGATGTTGTAGTTTAGGGTTGTCATCTTCAGTAAGTTTGGTTTGCATTCGGAATCATAGAATACCAGGTTGGAAGGTACTTTAAGGATCACCTGGTCCAATCTTTGTATGCAAAGCATGACCTAGACAAGCACCCTGTCCAGGCAGATCTTTAACATGTCCAATACTGCGGAATCCACCGCTTCCCTGGGGAGAGTATTCCAATGGCTGACTGGTCTTATTGTGAAAAAATTTCCACTTTTATCTAGTTGGAATCTTCCCAGGATTAACTTGTACCCCTGGTCTTCTCCACATGATTCCAAGTAAAAAGGGAGTCTACATCTTCTTTGTAGATGGCCTTTAAATACTGGAAATCTGAAAATCTCAAAAGTTTAAGAATTCTCCCCATCAGCTTTAGCGTGCAGGATCTAAGAGATCTATGAAAGTGTATATGCTGGCACGGCTGCCTGAATCATGATGTTGTAACCAAGTTTCTTCTTGCCTAGTGTAATCCCTCCAGTTTTTTTTTAAGTGGTCTTTAACATGTTGAATCAGAGTCCTGTTTTTTAGGGCTTAGAAAGAATGTGGCTCAGGCTAAGTAATGATTTTTGCCTCAGCAGTTTTGTTACTACTTTCTTCAGTAAAACAACTGTAAGCTTATTCAATGAAACAAGCACAAAATGTAACTACCCAGCTAGCTCTATGCTTTTTATATTCAGTCACAAAGACTAATGACTTGGATACAATTGCTGTGGTAAAATTCAATGTAGATATTTGCTGTCCTTGGTAATGGGAGAAAATTATGGTATACCATTGGCCTAAAGGCTCCAGCTGTGATTCTTTTGTAACTTGGAGTGCATTAAAAAAGCTTCAGTCAGCAAGATAAGTTAATTTTTTATGACCTTTATAAACTGTTTTAGCCTGGAACAGGGGAACATCTCTGTAAGATTAAATGTTTAAATTTTTTTGGCTCAGGACTGCTAAGCATCTTGAAGTCTCCTTTGTTTTAGAAGGAATCTCCAAAGTCTATGAAGAAATTCTGTTTGTGACAATTATTGTCAAAGTAATGATAAGCTAACATGGAACTGTAAGGTTTTTAACAGTTCTCATTGCTACAATACTAGTCTCATAGAAATAGAGCTGCTTTCTCTTAATGTAGGACTTCTTGGAGTGCGTATGGTCACCAGGTGCTGTTCCTTACACTTGCAGACACTTGGAGGAACAAATTGACTTGTCACCGGAGTCATTATTTTGTCCTGCCGCGGCTGCTGCCTTGGCGAAAGAAATTGAAGAAAAGGACATACTTCTGTAAAGTGCACAAGTGTAAATCACTCTGCTGCTTTGAGAAATTGCACTGGAACCAAAGTCATAGCGCATCAGATTAAGCAGGTGGAAAAATGTGGCTAAGATTTTAGGTGTGCTACTTGACTGTTATAGCTCAGCTCCCTTCTATTGCTTTATGTTCACAGTTGGTTTTATGCATATCTGCATTTCCTTAGTAGTATCAGAGGATGGATTATGTCTCTAACTGTATACTTGAAACAGCCTACTGCATTTTGGTGAAGCTAGTCACCTAGGTATAAGAAGCTGTTCACTCCTTGGTGTGTGGGGTTGGTTGGGGTTTTTAAACTCAGCTATTTCCATTTTCTTTTGGTATTTCATACCCAAAACTACAAAAGTAAAATGGCAATAGTAGAATATTAGTGAATTAGGTACCAAGTATTGTGCATTGTCCGTATTTAGGGGATAAATTCAGCTAAAGATTCTCTGTCCAGAGTAATTCCCCAAATACTTCTCCAAATCTGACAGAATCAGTTTTGTAACTTGAAATACTATCTTTAATCAATCAACAGCTTTAAGTGGGAAAAGTAACAGTGATAGGGAAAAGGTGCTTTTTCCTTATCTGGTCAGAATGTGAGATATGGATGAGTACATTGAAGTCTAATATATTTTCTCCCAACTACATAAGCTAATCTAATGAGATGTTATTCCACCTACAAACCTTGTCTTGCCTTATTCCCTACGCTGATGACTAAAGTGGGCTTGCTTAAACAGTAATGTTCCTGTTCTTTTTGCTGTCAGGTTAGTTAAGATGAATTCACTTGTTCTTCATGGTGGCTAGATTGATGAGCGGCTATCCTGGATTGTATTCAATGGGATCATAGACAAATAGTTCAGGACTTTTCTTTTAACTTACCTGTATTAACTTGTAGGTATCTAAGGTTGACATTTTGTTATCAATTGCTAGTTACAAAGTCAAAAATCTCTGTACTTAATTATCTATTGGAAAGTGTTGTGGTTAAAATACTGACTTCAAAGTCAGTAATACAGATATATAAATAGTAACCCATGGTTGCTATATAATTAATTCATTTGCAGTTTAAAGTTGATATCCTCATTTGATCATGTACCAAATTGAAAAAATTACTTCAGAATGCAGAAAGGAACACATGTTTTGTGCAGCACTGTCAACAAATGATCACACTTTTTTGTGGGAATACGTTGGTTAGGGAAGTTTCTTCTGCTTTTACATACACGAAGTGTCTCTAAATATAATTGATCTAACCAGGCATTACTGCTGCTCTATAGTTTTCAGGAGTGTTCTTTAGAAAACTGAAGACTGACTAGAAATGTATGGCTGCATCATTTTGCACACAAATCTGTACCTTCTGCACACTGCTGAGCAATACAAAATATGTTATTGATCATATACATGATTGGATGGAGGTTAGTGAAGAGGATACCCTCTGTAAATTTCCTTTGATCCTGCTAAATGTTGTTACCAGTGTGCTACGGGAAGTAAGTGAGTGTAATGACTTTAGAGCAGTGATATTGTTGGCTATTTCAAAGATGAAACACTGACTGTGTTCCCTTAGCAGACTTTACAGTAGTGCCACCATGAAAGATCTGAAGATCATTATTTACTGGAAATAAAAGAACAAGGCAGGAATCGATTACTACAACACTAGATATATGTCTCCATTGCACTCTATATACATCTCCTATTTGTTCTAACTTCATGGAAGGATATTTAATACATAATGGAAAGAGGCTTTTGCTTTTGATTTATTTTTCGTTTATTATTTTTGGCATTCCTTGGAGAAATTCTGGAAATCAATACTTGGATATATGTGTGCCTGGATGTAGGTAGTGGGAGGCAGTGGCTATTGATGTATCTGTGCATTTTTGCACTGACATATATGGGGTGTATGTAGTGCTCTATTCTTGCAGTAGAATGTGCTCAGCCTAAGAGGGGAGGAAAGCCATATTTCTTCCATCATCTGTTTACATAAAATGATCCAAGAGCATAGGTAAATTTGGACAACTAACTTAAAGCTTGGAAATCAGTCCCACTGAAGTATTCAGCTGAATCTGTAAACATTTGTTGCATCAAGATGAGAGATGGAGACAAACGCTCCCAGTGACAGAAAACATTAGCACAGGTTGTCTAAAAATGAGGCAGAAACAGAGAATGCCAAGTGCTGAGGAATTTCAAGTGAAATCAAAAATTTCTTAAAAAAGGACATGTTTGGGTTTTTTTTTCTCTACTGTCTTTTGACCTGTTATGTGGTATTTGGCTGACTTTTGCCCTTGCCTTAGCTGAACATCTGAGGTACTACAGCTTCTGCAGTCATGTGGTATGGAAGAATGCAAACCCCTGCTTTTCTGCAGATAAAATAGTGGGATTTGTTTTAAAAATCTTAAGATGTGTCATGTGCTTCAACAGAAGTTGCTAGTGCATTAAACCTTACAGAGGTTTGAAAGTGAAGTCATTCTGTTGCCCCCCAAATACCTTTCGATAAGATATAAGAGGTAAAGGGGGGACAAAATAAGGATAGGATCAACTAGCTGGTGCATGGGAAGGCACAGATCAAAGGCAGTGATATGTGATGTTACAACTCAGAGAGGCACATAAAATACTCAAAAAGCACAACATGAAATGTGCTTTGGAAGCTTGTTACTCTTTGGAATTTTTTCTTTTGATGGTCTCATTTATAGAAGGCCCCACTTGACTGTGTATAGTCTGCACAACCTATGATCTTGAGCAGCGTTCAAGACTCTTGGGGGAGCTGTTGCTTCCCTCCTATAGAGAAGTCTTCACTGTTGTGTACTTGCAAAATCCGGGACTAGCCTAGTGTGTCAAGACCTAGCCTGATAATAGTCCCATACCTGCTCACGGTATGGCAAGGTGGAAAGAAGGGAAAGCTTTCTTGATGTCTTCCCCCTCCCGCAGTTTAAAAAAAGGGGAATTTGAATATTGTTAGCTCACACTACTTTAACAGTGACTATAATCTGTGGATGAGCTGTAACTGTTCAAGTTGTCAAGGATGGTTGGTTATATGAAACAGCACGAGGTTTCACCCAGATAAAATACCTGCTTTTCCAATTTAAGGGAAACTCAGAAACTGTGCTTGAATGGCAAAGTAAAGCATTAAAATGCTTCCCCCTTCTACACAGACTGGTTTGTGCCATGGGAGGTGGGGTTTGGGAAACCCCTGTGCTTCGCAGGTTGAAATGTTTATTCCTGTTGGTTTTATTTATTAATATGAGCCAGGAGATTGCTAACAGCAGTAGTTTGGTGTTTTTCCTGTTCAGCCCTGACCAGTGATAACTCAGTTTCTTGGTATCCTCTGTGGCTGTGCAGTTCTGAAAACACCACTGCCTAAAGCATCTATCAATATCAATTTCTAGCTGATGTATACAGCTTTATGAAAAAGAGTCAGCATCAGCTGAAGTCTAACAATGCATCTCCACCAGGGCTTTCTGGAGCAGCAAGATCAATATCCTCAGTTAAGTTTATGAGGATGCCACAAAACCCTCTAAATGCAGTGACATTCTCTCCAACCTTTCTTGTAGCCCATCAATTACAGACTAAAAGGTCAGTCTTGCTGTAAGAAAAGTCTGTCTTCAGGAAGGACTTTTTTTTCTATTTTTCCTACTGGAGTGGTGGGGAAGGTGTTTGTTTTGGCAGGAGCTCTCCTTTTATAGTAAACCCTGTCAAAAAAAGCCTAAGAATACTTCCTGCTATTCTGCATGTCTTGCTATTCTGTTTCTGAATCCTCAGTGGTAATTTGGGGTATTTGGAAGCTTGTGATTGTCTGTTTCAAGTAGTGAAGCAGCCAGTGGTTATGCACAATCTGTATTGAGCTTGCAAGGAATAAATGGAGCTCTAAAAGTAGATGCTGTGTTACACTGCTAACAATTTTCTAATTTGCTGTCAGTCCTTCTGAAGTAATTCTAATTTTCCCTAAACAGCTCCATGAGGTTACAAAGCCAACTGTGGAGGGAATACCTGCCATGTATCTGCTTTGATGTTCTCCATGTTCCTTGAGTATGCAAAGCTTCTCATATTTGGTTGTTTGAATACAGGGCAAAGGAATAACCCTTGTGCACATGGCTTGATGTTTCTCTAGTCTTAGCTAGGCAAGAGGTTTTAGCAGTACTGCGTGTCTAAACCTCTTTGCAGCAGAACTTTTGGGAAATCATTTCATTAATGGTCAGTTATTTCAGAAACTATCAGAAACTCCATTCACCCCAGTGCTCTGACTGCAGGCAGGAACTGTTTAGGCATCGCTGAGCAGTTCTGAATGCAGATCTCTAATGTTTTATTGAAAAACTGTCACCAAATGCGTATGCCTTCATGTTTATTCATAAATTACTTGGAAAGTTAGGGAATTATAAAGAGGATGGGAGAAGGAGAAGAGAAGAAATACAAATAAACTTGAAAAATACAGTGAAAGTGGGTAAATACCTTTACCAAAAAATGTGAGCAATCAAAGCGAACAACTTTGGTATCCTCTTTAAAAAAAGACAATTTCTAACCCTGTGTATTCTAAGTGGAAACTTTCTGGCCACAGTCAAATCTTACCCTAGGGAAAAACTGAAGTAATCCTCCATATTAGGCTGGATGTGAGTGCAAGTGACGTTCCTTGTGAACTAAATGGGTTTGTCCTGTACAACAGCTATGACTGCACTGTGACACTTTACTTCCCATTTATAGAGAGTTCTGGTCTTCCATCTTATACTCAGGGTAGTAGTGAGGTAGCAATATGAGCAATGAGAAGGTCAAGATGGATCAAGTGCATATTTTTATCTTGGCTTTGAGGCTGTACCTTTACAGTCCACCAGCTGCCAGTGAGTTGCTGATGTTGGACTATAGGGAAGGATTTCATTTGAGTAGCTTAAAAGGACAAGGGAAATGTGCTGAAGGAAGGGATTTATACAAACAGAATGTATGTTGATGGTAATATTGTATGAGATCGTGTTCTGTGTTAGGTTAAGTGGAAACTGCTGTTTGTTAATGGCTTGCCAACCTCATGATTCCACAAATGGATATATTATAACTTACTAGTCTGAGAACTGCCCCATTAGCTTTGCTTCACACTTCTTCTACTCGGGGAAACATGGCATCAAACATGATGGCAAAAGCAATTGCAGCTGTTCCCATGGCAGGCATAAGACTGTGCAGTCTCTTCCATCTGTGCCTCCCAGGAAACTTGCCGGAGCACAGCCAGACCTCTGCCCTTGGTTCTTGCTCTGCTGCAGCAGCCTTCCTGTCTCAAGTAGTCTGATATTTTTTGAAGAACTAAACCACAGGCAACTGGATTCTAAACGACTCATTCTTGAGGTGTCATTAAGGACCAGATTTTAGCAATTAATTATCAAACGGTTAGGAGATGTTGGTAAAGATGTTGGATTAGAAGGTGGAAGATGGAGTTGTTGGCCCAGCAAGTAGATGGAAAGTGAAAGGACTGGGAGAGAAACTCCGATTTTCTATCAGAGGGATCTCTGAAACGAGACTTGTGAATTACTCATACCCTACCTGTTAGCTGTACTAACTACTACTAATCTAAATAATTGATATATCTGATTTTTCAGAAGACAGGATTCATTTTTTAATCACATGAGGCAGTAATTGAAAATCAACATTGCATGTATTTGTCAATTTTCCATTTGCAGGCAAAAATAGTTGCTCTCAAAGACTAAATTGTCCTGGCACTGTTGTGGCTGAAGCAGTATGTAGTAGTGACTTTAAATAGTAGAGTGAGCCCCTACTCGTGCCTAAGCTTGTTTACTTCTGTAGACATGGAGAGGACTACTTCAATTTATTACTATAAGTTAAAGCAATGGGTCTTCTATGATGAAACTCCAGCCCTTAATTTCCATTCACACATACACCTGAGGTTCTGTCACTGCAGTCTTAGGAAATGGCAACTGAGGGTGTCACATAGCCCATCCATGAACTTTGTCACTGACAAAGTCGTAGAATCATAGAATGGTTTGGGTTGGAATGGACCTTAAAGCTTGCCCAGTTCAATCCCCTGCCATGGGCAGGGACACCTTTCACTTGACCAGGTCACTCAAAGGCCCCTCCAGCCTGGCCTTGAACACTGCCAGGGATGGGGCACCCACAGCTGCAAGTCCTCCTTTTTGTTGTATTTTTACCTGTAATGAATGACTTGACTGAGATGAGCAGCACTAAATCCTGCATCTTGGATCAAAAAGCAGTGGACTATGACAGTGGCTTCAGAAGGTCCTTTACTAGTATCACACTACTTCCGGACAGACCTAGGTTCACACAGATGTCTTTAAGCACACTTGTTAAATTATAGTGAGGATGTAGTTTTAAAACACAATAGGAAAAATGGGCAGTCAGCACCAAAATTTGCGGTGTTGACAAGTGGCACACCACTCTCAATATGTTTGTGAGAGGCATGAATGGCAATTTGCTACCTCTGATATGGTCCCAAACTGAACCAAGACATCTGCTCTGAAGAGCAACTAAGGTACAATTTCCTCCCAGTAGCTCTGGCAAGAAAGAAAAACTACTGCAGTAGGAGCCCCTTAATCCTGTTACTGCTTAAAGGTGGCAAGATTTGCTGGAGGACAATTTGTTGAGGAAGGATTCCTGACCTGAAAGCACAGTATAAATGAAGGCACCTCTTCCCTGGCACTCTCTGCTCACAGGCATCCAGTTACTGTGATACTATGGTCATAATTCAAAGCCTTTTCTAAATAAATTATAAATAAATCCAGGGAAGAGTTAAATGTGATATATATTAGATTTCAGTGATGAAGCCTCTGATTAATATAATGAAAAGCTTGGTTTAATTGCATTACCTTCCATTAGCTCCCCTCTTTCTTTTTTATAATTGTTTCTAAAGCTCTGTGTACCTCATGCCTGCTGGGACTTTCATCCCACATTTATTCAAATGAGATTTCTGCTTTCGAAACTGCACCTTTCATCAATCTCCTATTAATTAGCCAAATGCTGCATCATATTAGACATTGATGCATTCAGTCGAGTGTGTGCCATAATGAGAGGCGAGCCCATGGTCTGTCCAGGCTCCTCTCAGGAGCTGGTCATTGGTATTCCACGATAAGTCAGCTTACTGTAATTTGAAATTGGTCTGCCGTCCCATTAGGAATCTGCCCGATCAATACCAAGTGAATTAGAGTTTCAGTGATCTGATTAACTCCCCGTTATTTTCTACCCTGGCTGATTTAGAATGCATGATGAGACAATATTCCAGTTTCTTTGCTTTATCCCAGTTTAAATGAAATATAGACATCTGAGGAAGCAGTGGCTGTGCATTTGATTTGGCTGCGCTGTAATAAAGTCAAACATTGTAAGTGTCTGCCTTGCAGTGAAAGCCAGGAACGAGGACTACCGTACCCCACAGAGGGGCATCTGGAGGGGATAAAGCTGCTTCTCTGCACTGCTACTCCTTTCTAGCTTATCCATTCTGTGCCTTGGTTGAGCAGAGTTGACTATGTGGTGCTCAGCCAAGCATACATTAAGTTAGTAGATGGCCATATCATTGGTCCTGTGCAAGCAATGAGCCGTATGCAGGCTTGTGGTTCCCTGAGTGGTAATCCAAGGTTCAGAGGGGGAAAACACTGCATGCAGACCCTATTTGGTGTGAGCCTGAAACAGAGCTAAGGCCTAGGTGTGCAACAGAAATGGGAGATACACTCTGAATTCATCTACATTAAGGGATCTCTGTCATCATGAAAGAAGGAAGATAGGAAATCTCATCAAATCTTGTTAGGTCATAAGTACTTCATCTTCAGGACATGGATGATTATTTTGTGTTGGCAGCTTGTAGATACAATCCCTAAATGGAGCTTCCATTTGCTATTTTATTGCAAGAGTAAAACAACAGGAAATGAGACCAGAAAAAAAGGCTGTGAGTCATGTGAGTCTGGAAGGTAGTTTTTAAGGAGAAAGATTGCTGACTTTAATTCATCTGCTAATTTTGAAGTGATGTTAATAGGTTCTACTTATAATCTCTTTTCTTTATTCTTAAATTTATGTTTCCAAGATAAAAAGGCTTACTGTTTTTATTGCCAATTTCCTTGGCAGTGCATAGCAATATTAGCCTGGTGAAACAGTGGGGAAAGAACAATACTGGGTTTATGCAAATAGCTGTACATCCTGATAACCCTAATGCCAACTATGTCTTAGTGTTCACTAGTTGTGGAAAAGAAATAATATATAAAAGATTGCCTGTGTGATAACCAGAGATGTTTCAACAAAGTATTCCTATGTTAAGACCTAAAAAATCTGGCCTTGCCAGCTACATACATAAAAGACAAAAAAGGGCAAGGTTTCTAATCATGCTTGGATACTCAAAATGAGGATTTGGACCTAAAGCAGAAGTTACTCTATTTTAAAATCTATGGTCTTAGCATACCAGAAAATGATTTAGAGAAAACTGCAGATACATTTACTTTAGGAGATAGAAGCATGTTTGTATTCCCCTTCAAGCTATTATAGAGTCCTAGCCCCTGTAATGCATTTCAGGACATAAAATGAGCAGCACTGCATATTTTCTGTGCTAATAGGCAAAAAATGAGTCATAATCTGCTTAATATGTGTAATGAGTATATTAATATTAATTTTATCTTTTGCAAATTAATATAGATTTGCTGAGTAGTACATGTGTAATACATAAATACGTACATAAAAATTTAATGCGGGCATACTCTTGTACAGCCTGCCAGTACACATATTGACATAATTTTAGTGTTTCTTCATTGCTGCTTCATAGACAGTTTATAGTTGTTCGGGTTTTTTGGGTGGTGGGGTATCTCTGCATATGTGTGTGTGTGTGCATGTGTGCGTATGTGTTTTTCCCAAATGAGAAAAGAAAATAGAAGAGTTGCAAAAGCCCAGAGTTTGAGTCATCTCTGGGCATGGAATCTGGAAACTCGGGGTTGGGCTTTTTAGTGCTCTTTAGAGGTCCTGGGGGAGGACACCACCGATGGGATGATAAAGCTCTGTACGCAGCCCACTAGAGGGTGACAAAGCCTAATCTTAAGAACATGAAGGTGACATGCTCCCCTGGGCATTGGGGATCCAGATCCTTTGGCATCCTTCTTGCCTGCCTGGGGTGCACTTCCTTGTCCACCTGCCAGGCTTAAAATCATAGAATCATAGAATAGTTAGGGTTGGAAAGGACCTTAAGACCATCTAGCTCCAACCCCCCTGCCATGGGCAGGGTCACTTCCCACTAAACCGTACTACCCAAGGCTATGTCAACCTGGCCTTGAGCACTGCCAGCGATGGAGCATTTACAACGTCCCTGGACAACCCATTCCAGTAAAGAATTTCTTCCTCAGATCCAATCTAAACTTCCCCTGTTTAAGTTTGAACCCGTTACCCCTTGTCCCCTAGTACAGTCCCTCATGAAGAGTCCCTCCACAGCATCCCTATAGGCCCCCTTGTCTAATGGCATAAACCATACCTGCCTGAGAAACAAGAGCTGGGCCTTCAGCTCATGGGTGATAAACCATCTCATGAATCTCTCCATAGCATCGTGAGATGAAGGAAAGAATTCACACTTTATTTGTACTAAAAGTTATGGGAAAAGTACTATAGCATATGCAGGACAGTTGGCCCCACCCCAATACTGTGTGCAAGGGCTGAGGGCTGTGCGTTCTGTGGTGAGTTTGTCAGCAGATGGCCACCTCTCCACAACTCCTTGTGTCATGTGCTGACCTGGTGAGCCAGTGGCCAAATGGTCTATTCCGAACCCTCTAAAGTTGGTGGAAAGATGAGCTGTTGACTTGGTTAAGAATTCAGTCATTATCACAGCAGAAAGGCACATCACAGTGAGTCCCACCAAACCTAGCTGGCCTTTGGTCTGGAAAGTGGCACTACAATGAGCTTTGGTTGTAGCGCTCTCAAGCATGTTGCCTTTGAAGAGAAATAATATTTAACAGCATATGTGGCAGCCCTGTGGGAGACATCTTGCCCTGCAAAATGCCTCTTCAACTAGAAAATTGTCTATACAGGTAATCTTTACCATCTCTGTGCAAGTACTGAGACTAAATCCATGATTTCCAAACTGTGCCTTGTCCTTTGATTTGGAAATGCCAAAGTCTACAGAGCAGTAGTGCTGAACTGGTGGTGAAACTGGAAATGTGAGGTCTCTTCAAGATCTCAGGTGGGAGGAAGCACCATGGAAAACTGGTAACTACCCAGGAACAAGGGGCTGAAATGAAGCCTCACCTGACTTGCATGGAAAGCACCAGCAGGCTGTTAGGTGCCTTCCTCGGATGTCCTTTGTTGCTTGCTTATGCACTAGGCTTGCAGAGAGCAGCTGTGCCCACCTATAGATGTTCACTGAATAGACACTTGGTTGAATGTTCTGCATCTCACTTTTGTGCTAAGGTTTTTTAGTGCTTTTAGTGTCATTTAGTGGGATTGGGGTGGATGATGCAGATGAAAATAAGAAACTTCCAGAAGAAATGTTGAACACTCTGAGCTGTGTGTTCCTCAATGTTCAAGTGCTATAGACCAATTCCATACCTCTTGGAGACTGAGGAAAGAACAGGAAGTGAAAAAGAGTGTTGGTGAGGACTCATATAAAATGTGCTACACTAACAATAAAATAATATTATAATCCAAAAGGAAATTTTTTCATGAAATTGCATCTCAGTGGGGCTAATCATCTTTGGAACTGTGCAAATTGTGAAATCGTAAATGAAAATTTTGTAGGATTTGAAATAAGTTTGTGATGGATTTCATGCATGATTTACTACATCAATGTTTTATTATTATTTCTGAGAAACCCATGTAGAACTCTATTAATTAAAACTCAGCCCGACACTTTGGCTCCATAAGATTTAGGAATTAGTGTGATTTTATCTCATTAGTGCATTTATTGCAGTGTTCGTCCTCTTAATTAAACATTAAATCCCTCCAAGGTGAGTTTTATCATCCCATAATGCATCTGGGCTTTCAATACTTGTCTAAATACGCATTAGGAGATGACAGCCACTTTGGAGAAACTGTGTTATCACTGAAGTTTGATTCTTTAATTTGTCTGTTTTGGATGGTAGATTTTAATTTTATTTTTTTTTACGGCCTGCTGCAAGTATGCAGGAAACCTACTGGAATGGTAGTTGTCTAATGTTAATTTTGCCCTATGTGGTCCAAGGCCAGGCTGGATGGGGCCTTGAGCAACCTGGTCTAGTAGAAGGTGTCCCTGCCCATGTCAGTGGGTTTAGAACTAGATGATTTTAAGGTCCTTTCCAACCCAAACCATTTTATGATCCTATGTAGAATACAGGAATGCTGAATTCAAAGGACTTGAGAAGGATCTGAGCCAAAGCCCAAAGAGGTCTTTCCACTGATTATGGTGGTCTTTGGAAGTGATCCTGCGTGTGGCACTCAGCTGAGCACTGCTGGTCCTGCTTGCTTACTGTCTTAGGGACAAGGCACATACAGTAAAAGGATGCTGTCACACTTTGTATCTCACTTGGGCTTTCTAATAAAAAGTGTGACTGGTTGTGGGCTCTACCTGATTCTTTCTAAACCCGCAGTAAAGGAGTTACATCATTAAAAATAATAATAAAAATATCTCATTTCTTGTTTCCACTGTAATCTGTTATTGCAACTTCTTAATTCCTGTACTCCTTTATTTCTTGACACAAAAAAAAAAATGCATTTTGCCTGCATGTGAGCCTTACAGATCCAAATCCTCCAGGTCAAGTAGAGATCCTTGTGATTTATTGTCATGACTGTTGTTGCTATTAGCATTAAGATGTGAATTATTTGAGGTTTTTTGGTAAATGCATCATGACTGTAAGATTTCTTTCAGTAAACAGGAAAGTCTGAAAAAGGACAATTTGTTGATACAAGTCAGACTAACCACTCAAAAATGAGGCAAAATTATTACTATTTTCCTGAGCTCTGTTACTTCTGACTTACAGAGAATTGTGTGTGATTTAATAAAACTGAATGTCTAGAAAATCTCAGCAAAAGGAGCTTCAGGCTTCTTAACTCTTACAATGAAGGTTGGATATTCATATGTTCTCTAGTCTAAAAAAAACAAAACCACGAGCTACAAGCTGTCATTAATTTGCGTTTTTCTTAACCCTAGAATGAAGCATATCTTTAAAATGACCACACTAGTAAAAACTGAACTTGGGCATTCACATATAACAGTGTCCAAGTAGTGTGTCTTCTGTGTTCAGAGTTAAATCAAGTGTATATAATTTTCATATAAAACCCCCTTGCTTTCCTTTTGTGGCTGTCTGACCCTGAAGAACTTAACAGCGTTATTTGCTTTCCGTTGTTTTTCTTATGCAATAATTCTGCCATTGCTTTGAAGGAGTTTTCAACTATTTCTTCTAAAAACATCCCTTCAAGTCTGAAAATGTGAACAGAAGAAAACCAAAAGCACAATTAGTTATGATGTGTAAAATTTCCTTATAAGAAAAGTACCTTTTCACAGTCATGTAAATCAGGCGAAAAAAGATTGTGCCTCTTGGAACTGTTCTGTCCGAGTTCATGGTTTACTAAAGCCTTCTCAGGCTGGTCAGCGTGTACGCTGCTGATGACCAACAATGACGCGTTCAAGAGTTGAACCCATGGGGAGTCTCCAGACTCTCCTTAGGAGTCCAGGAGGCAGTGGACAGGCATTCACATGAAGATCCTTAGCTTGAGGAAGACCTGCTCATGTTAAAGTCATACTTTCAGCTAAGCTTCAGTAATCAAGATCAGGTGCTGAGAAGAAACATGGTTGGCCCAAAGCACGGATTTTTCTTCCCATTCCTGAAACTTCAAAATCAAAAGAATGAGCTACAGAGAACATCTGAAAGGAGGGAGCATGGTGTCAAGTTTGTCTGTCAGCCAGGATGGACAAGCAAGAAGTCTATGGAGTGACCTGTTCTGGTATCTGTACTGCTCCACTTGATGTGAACAAACATCACATTCACTGTTTGTGCCTGGTTTCTCTCCAAAAAACTGAATTAAAAAATCACCACTGTGATTCTCGCACTCAGTCTTCTCATTTTCTTCCAAACAACTACAACCTGTACTTCCAGCACAGTAGGGAAAGCTTGCAACTGGTGTTGGAGAACCAAGTCTGGGAGCCATAGTTAGTTGTAGATGAATGCTTTTAGTGGTGTGAAGATGTGAGTGGCTCAGTTGAAGAACTTCCGTGGTATTTGGGTGCCTGATGTTGCAAACTAAAAGACACAGCCAGATGCGTTTGCTTATATCTTAAATTGCTACTCTCAATTTTACATGTCATCTGACTTTCGGGTTCAATTTTGGCTTTTCTTGAACTGCCGTACTGTATATGAGGATGCTGACTCCCATTGCCTGGTTCTTTTATTGCTCCTGATACTTTGACCCAATTTAGACAGGAAGTCTGCTGCTCTTCTATGCAAGTGTAAATCAAAAGATGTTCTCTTGAAGTAAGTTGAAATGTGCTTGCATAAAAGTGCCCTGAGAAGACACTGAGTTGCATATTGCAATGCATATTATGCGATACAGGGCATTTGGGATTTAGTACTACCAAATCCATTTCCCTAAATTTCAGTTTTCTTCTGTGTAGGCAGTCCTAGCGCTGTCCTTTGCAAGAGTGATGGGATTACTCTGTACGATTGCAGTGAAGCTGTAGTGGAGGTCCAGGCGTAGGGACTTGCCCCTTCTTATATAAAGAGATTATCAATTCTGAATATAATCTGAGGAAAAGTTATCTTGCCCTGCTTCAGTAATGAAATGTCACCTATTTTTCCAACAAATTACAAGAAAAGGTTTTTTATTGTATAAAAAATCCAGCCTACCACTCTGCAGCAGGGTGCAGGAGTCACCTTTTGATCCCAAATATGGATGCTCGAGTTTTTAACTTTAATAATAAAAAAAAATATAAAAACCCCTGTGGCAGTACTTATACCAGAAGCAATAAACTCTGATTAGATCTCACAATTTTTTGTGCTGAGGAGTCTCTTTAGCTTTCGCAGAGGTGAGAGGTTTGGACAAGATAATAGCTTCAGACAAATGCTAGAGCTTATGAAGTTTAAAGACCCATTCAAATCTCACATTGTTTAGGAAATTACAATAACCAACTAAGTTTTCTATCACTGTCACCTGTGTACCTAACTGTCTGTGCCTCTCTATCATTCATTCTCCCATAATGGTGGTTATATCTGTACTTGTTCCGTTGTGCTACCTGAACATCTGCATGCCACAAACATCTCCCCCAACATATCTTTATTAACCTATAAAACAGCCAAGAGTCCAAACCAAACAATTGAACACCATCAAAACATCAGAGATGCTTCTGGTGTTTGTGTCTTATTGTTGTCACAATTAAGTGAATGTTTAAGTGTATTAGCATTCTCCTTTCATGTATGCTTGCCATACATTTATCTTAGTGCAAGTAATTAAATAAGGAGACAAGATTAAGCTGAAATGGGGAGGATTGTGTGCCACTCAACCTAGCTGTTACCTGTATTTCCTCAGGTAGGCTCCATGAGCTTTAACTGATACTAAAATGCAAGTGATTGTGAGAATATGGCTAATTGAACCATGAAGCCAAAATCTGGGTTAGCAACTTTCACCCAATCTTTGCCACTGGTGAAGGAGCACCTGTAGAGCTCGCATATCATCTTCTCAGTATGAAACTCCTCAGTATGAATAAAGGTGGAAGAAATAGAGCTTAAAAATTCTGTGGCTTATTTTTTTTTTTTTAAGGCAGTAAATGGTTCCCTGTTTAGTTTGAAATTTCAGAGAAGATGCACAATAGTTACTACTTTTGCAGTGAATTTTCTTGTATTTTAGTTGGGATTTGGAAAACAAGAAACATACCTCCTGCTTGAATCTTCTCGCTGTGCCTCTTGGGTGAAGTTGATGAATTTGCAGAATACTGGTGAATTTTTTTCTTATTTCTGTGCTATTAAAAAGAAGAATCAGAAGGTGTGGGAATCCCTTGAGTACTAGGCTTTCATCACTTCCTGGATGAGAGATTTCCTTATGTTGAGCTGAATGTTTAAAGCTTTGGGTGCTTCTGTAGAGCATTGCTTTCAAGCACTTATTTCTACTGCAGCTGGGAAGCTGCTTACGGAGAAGAGTGATTTCTCTATTTTGCCTGAGAATAATAAAAATATATATTTCTACTTAGTAGGCTTCCTCTGATGTTCTCCTGGCTCTCTGCATCTGTTAAACATAACTTGCTATGTCTGCCTTCTCTTTCAAGGCAGCAAACATTGCCTCCATTTAAATGACAAGATAATGGTGCTCAAAATCAAGCCTGTGAAAAGGCTGGGACCTGGCAAATACTGTGCAATGCTTCTTGATATTTAAAGATGTGCATTTTATGTCCTTGCAAAATTTTTATGGTGTGCAGGTTGGCCTTCAGTAAACTTATATGTTCCAGACCATAGATATAACCTGAATGTTAGGCCATGTCATGTTGAGCTGCTGGTAGCAGTGGGGTGCAGAAGAGGCTGTGCATGACTTTAATAGCAATTCCCTGAGCCTTAAAACTGGTGAAACTGGAAACAAGCCTAAAGCTTACCTTTTTCCTAACTCATAAATACCTACAGTTTTGGGATTTTTTTCATCAGAAGTAGCAATCTAACTTGGCAAACTGATGTTCTGGATTTTATTTTTATTCCTTAAAAATGTTTTTTTTGTTTTATTCCTTAAAAATAGAATGCATAAATCTCAGCTTTGGGTGCTGGCTGTTGCTTGGGCAAGGTATAGTCTTGCAACAGCTCTGAGTATTGTTTGTCCACCAGGAGCTAGGTAGCATTAAGTCATAGAGCTGCAAGTGGCAAATCCTCTCATCTACAGTGCTTGAAGAAGTAAGTTTCAGAGATATAAGGGGATATATGAGTGAGAGAGGATTGTCCTTATGCAGATTTTGAAGAAGCCTATTTGCAGCAGCAAGGATGGTGCCTTAAAAGGGAGCAGGTGAGCATTATGCATTCTTGTTTTATAGATAGCATCAACTCAGTAGAGGGGAAGGTGTGTTACTGTTTAAGTGCAAAAAATAATCACAAAACAAGAAATACTTGCCTGGGAGGATAACATAACATAAAGCGAGTCTGAAAGTCACTCATAAAGGACAGGATATTAAAGCTGGGGTAAAGGAGAGGCAGGCTATTAATCTATGTGTCTGTGATGTCAAAGACACATGCCAAATGGTTCTTCTGTAATTTGGACAACTTCCAGCTGAGAGGTTCACCAGTCAAAGTGCAGAGCTTGGCCCATCTTCCACCCAGTTCTCTGGTTTCTGGGGAAGGAGCAGTAAATATTTTACTGGAGAGTGTGACTGGAGTAAACAGAATTGAACTGGAGCAGGTCAGGAAGTGTAGGGGTGACAAACACTCCTGTTGATGAGACAACTGTGCTCTAAAAGACAGACTACAGGAGAAACCCATATCTAAGACACAACTGCATGACAGTCTTCACATAGACGCTTTTTCTCCAGACTTGATGCCATCCATATCTGAAAGGGGTGGGTAGTTGAAGCCTCTGAGTGGGATAAGTAGAATCCTTCATTACCTTGCGCCATCAGACTGGCTGGCTGAGTAGAGGTATCAGCCTCTGCTTGCATTTTGTCATATTTAAAAAGAGAAGCAAGTAACAAAACAGCCTTTGTCAATTATTACCTCCCACCTCCCCACCCCACCTCTTTGCACATACTGCTTGGTACCATAGAGTGTATCAGTGTGGAAGCTGAATACAACTCCTTAACTGTTTTCTCTTCCCTCCTGACAACTTTCACTGTATGTTTTCACTGGTGTAAGAACAGCTTGGTATTTGTGTTAGGGCAGCAAACAGTTCATTAGTGGGGTGAAGATTTACTGTGCCAGTTGTTAAACATACATATGAAGTAAGATGGATTCCTGCTTTCAGGGGCAGGCAGGGCTATGATTACAGTAGAATTGCCATTGGCCTTTAAGGACACCTGTGAATGACTTGGACCAGTCATTGTGGAGATCTGTGAGGGAATCAAAGGGTGGTTTTAGCTTAGGGTTAGGAGGCTGAGATTTCAGGCAGACAAAATTCCTATCCCCATGAATGGGTAGTGCAAGTAGTCAGAGGTTTCAGGGATCTTGCTTATTGCTATTACCCCTCTTTCTTATTTTATTTGCTTCTTTCCTTGGATTGTTCGTTCTCAGACATTTTGTATTTGTCTTTATCCTTGACAGAGACAGAGAAAACTACATGCATTTGCTATCAAAATGTGAAGTATAACAGTTTATTTCAGAAATCAGCAAAGATCCTTACAGGTGTTAAAAATAATCATGCACTATTAAGTGTATAGTGTAACCAAGTTACTATTGTCTTTATCTTTCTAAAGCTATATAAAATTACCTCATCCCAAATATCTCGGAGACTGTTCGTAGGCAGAATTCATGGCAACATTGGTTATTCTCTCATAAATCTGAGGGAAATCTTTCCAGATTCTCAGGTCATGTCAATCAACTCTGCTTGCTTGAAGTTAATGATGCAACAGCACTAGGAGTCCAGTGAGAACCTGAACTATTGTGCTGAAACCTGATCTATGCTCTGTACCTGCCTCTAGGTTAGATGAGAGTGAGAGGTTTCACTTCACCTCTGAAGAAGCATAAGAGATGTCTTTGTCCTTCCAGAGAAAGAGACTGCCCACTTTGCTTTAGTAAGTTCTGAATGAAAAGGTATCAGAAAGGGGAGGATGGGCTCCTGCACAAAGTGTCTTTTTGTTGTATTCTTGCTTGCTCACTCCTCTTAGAGAGGGAAAGTGAAGCCCATGTGAATGAGTTTAGGTTAGCTGCTGTGGCCTGGAGACAGCATGGATGTAGCTGCAACATCATAGTGCTCACCCGAGTGTTTCTGGTCTCCAAACAAGCTGAAGGCTCTGTGTCTGTGGCATACTGCTGTTCAGATACTTGCACAGCTGGGACTTATTCTTCACTTCCTTCCCCTTCCTATTATAAAGCAAGTTTGTAAATAATTTAATAGCAGATATAAAAAGCTCTTTTTTTTTTTTTTTTTTAAACTGCCACTTTTTTTGTAAATCTGTCTGTATGAAAAATGTTCCCAGCAAAGTTCACACAGAGAAGGCTTAAAGTTGTTACTAGGCATATAAATTGACTGCTTTCTCATTTATATGCAGACAAATTTCTTTAATTTATTAATCTGATTAGCATAGAAAATTATGGCACTCATTGTCACTGAGAAGTCTCACTTAAGGAAGGTTTTATAAAGCTATAACTGAATGGAAATAGAAGAAGATGCATGAGTGGTTTTAATTCTTTTCCCTTTCAAAAATATTTTACTTTAGATGCAAAAAGATTTCAAAAAATACACTGATTGCAAGAATCTAATTTTCTTAGGTTACTTCACCCATGCGTATTTTGTTGTCTCCTATTTAATTCAGAGAAGAGGAAAAAGATAATCGAACTTAAGTTTTGAAGTTCACAAGGGGAAAAAATAGCTTAGAGGAACAGTTCCGCAGCAACATAGGAAGGCACTTAATTAACTTGGGCTTCATTTAAAACTGTACTGTAAATCTTTTAAAAATTAATCAAAGTCTCTGCAGAATTATCTCTTAGCCAAGTTTTACAGTCAAAAGGGTCTTAAATCAGTAAGACCTGTCACTGGGAGAGCTGTGGTAGGTTTTTTCACACTCTCTGCAATCTCATCTGCTCTTGGACTTGAAAGTCTTCCTTGGGTCCATTTGCTGTAGCAACAGCTGGCTTTTTGATGCAGCGCATTCGCAGCTCACAATTAAACAGTATCCCAGCTAATTTGAGCTCACACAGATGAAGAACATCAATGGCAGTGAGTTTACTCCCTCCCTCCCTTTGCTTGTTCAGTTTTAAAAAAACTTTATTTTACTTTAATCGCTCTTTAGAGACATGGTTACTGGAATTCTCTCTTCATCGTGGTTTCCAGCTGAGAAATTGTTCTCCCTTCTTGCTGAGGCAAAAGGAGAGTGTCAGCCCACACACGCTGCAGATGTGGAAGGGAGTAAACGGGGGGAAGCAATGACAATTAAAGAGCATATGGTCAAAAATAAATCTGTACAGTAGTGCCAGTCCATATTAATCACAAGATTAAGAATAATAGTGTATCTGTACAAGTAGCGTGCTAAATCTCCCATTACATTTACTAGCCTTCATATATCTGTATCTGTATGTTTATCAGGGTGTCTTATATGATATACTATATGAAGTGATGGAGGATTTATAGTACATTTTGTGTAAAGGATCTGATAAAAAACTGCAAAAAAGTAATGATAAAACATTAACATCTGGAAAGACGTATGCCATTGGAATAACACACACCAGATATGCGTATGAATGTATGAAAGAACAATGGAACTGAAGCTTTATCTTAGCAGAACTGCAGTGTGCCGAGCTTTTTACATATGGGTAGAAAACCTAGTTTTTGAGTTTTCATCTCAAATTTAGCACTGTGAGAAGACTTCAGGCTGTATCACTGTTAGCGTGTTACTTTGAGATCTTGGGGTTTTGTTAGTAGAAATAACTTCATATGTTTTAAAGATGGGTCTGTTTTGCTGTGAATATGGGTGTGCCTTGGAGGGACTGAGGAGCAGGCTGAACTAAGCACTTAAGTGTCTTCAACTGTGCTAGAATATAAGAGATTTTTCTGTCAGTACTTCCATGAAGCTGTGAAGTTGTTGTTACCTGGGTTTCAGTGCTGGGATGTGGAAATGTATAATTACCCCTAGAGAAGGATATGAGCTGCGACGAGCATGGGTATGAAGGATGACCAGGCAGAGCTCTGTGTGTTGCAGCTATCACATGCTGTTTGATGTTACTGAGCCTCAGGTTTGAACCCAAGGAAAACACTCCTTTAGAGGAGCTCTGTCATTCTATCTAATTTTCTCTGCAATTCAAAGGATTTTTTTGAAGGATGCAAAGGTTTCCATTACTCTATTAATAGTGGTTTTAGAGGAAGGACCATCACAAGTCTTGGGCTAAGCCATAAAAGCAGATGCTTTGCATCAACTCCAAGATGCACTGGTGCACACCTAGGTGAGATATCTGTCCTGATTCAGATTTTGCTGAATTATATCTGTATACTTGTCTTTGCTAGCAAAGCACTGAAGCACGTATTTAAAGCATTGTTGAAAGTACTTAACCATAGTTAACTAGAAAATTACAATAATTTTCTTATGCAGTGCTTTATGATGAGTAATTTCCCCAAAGAATATGAATGCATCTCTAATAAGTGTCAGAGACAGTGTTCCATATAGAGGTATTGGGGGTTCTATTACTTTTGTTTTCTGTTCTTAATGTAAGAATGACAGAGGTGAGCATCAGGGCCCTTCAGAAGTATGAATGTACACCATGAATAATGGGCTGGATTTCCTTCATCTGGGGCTTATTTTCTGTCTTCATCACCTGGTTCTCAGAGTTCCAAAGCATGCCTCTGAATTTCTTATTTGCAAAAATAACATTATCTGGAAAGATGCGTATGCAAAATATTATCCAAAGTACAGGGTGTCCTTGTGCCTGTCACAGGCAATAGTTACACCCTGTTTATAAGCTCATATCCATGTAGCAGTACATGCTAGGTCTAGTTTGCACAGAATAGGAATGGGACTGCTTCAGAAGTGGTGAGGATGCTAGTAAGGTGCCTGGTGGAGACACACTTCATCCAACAGGAAGGATAATGGAATTGCTTTTTTAAAATCAGCTCCTAAAATAGAGAACTTTATGATTTGATATTTCAATAGATATGGAATTATTTATCAGCTTTGCATGCAGTTCACTCGATCTCACAAATCCATCACGCAAAGAACACGACTGTGCTTCTGCCTGTGTTTGCCTCAGCTCCACCATCAATTGCTGTGTTTTCTCCCTACCGTTAATAAGGATAATAGCCACAGTAAGTGAGGATAAGAAATTAAAATCTCCCTTGCCCAAAGCATATTCAGTTGAGTATCTCAGGTGGTGTGTGTTCTTGTGCCAGATTTTTGAATACAAACAGAATGTAATTTTCTTTGAATTGAAAACATTGTCTTTTAAACTTTTTCAGGTACAAGCACTTGCAGAAAACTTCTTAGATGGTCTGACAGCCACTTCTGTTGTTCTTGTCAGTGTCAAAATGCTCTTGTAAACCTAGTAACTGAGAATGAATGTGCTGCATGGCTGGAGCTGTGTTGTGGTTGTTGACAGGTTTGAGTACAAACAGAATGACTAACATGGGCTGAGCCACTCGAGCATTACAAAGCTCCTCAAAATGGAAAGCAGTCATTAACAACGCTGAAGCTTTCTTAGGTGGTCAGTAACTTTCTGCTGGTCAGCATCTCATTATTCACACCAAGTCTTCTGTTCTTTCCGATTTCCTCCAAAGCGCATGATATATTTGCAGCAGCCCTCCTAGATTTACTGTTTTGCATCTGAACGAGGCAGCAGCTGCTGATGCTGTGATGATGCATGCAATCTAAGGCTGCCAGGTTTTTATTCTTGTCTATGGGGGCTTTCTTTGGCTGCTACTGGGAAGCTTATTGGGCATGGTCAATGTTTTAGGATGGGTTAGAGACATGGTTAAAATACAGTTAAAGGACTGCCTAGGTACTCAAAGACATGTGAATGCTTTAAATGTCCTAAACAAGATCATGATGTGAATAGGAGGAATTTTTTCCAGATGTCTGACCTCATAAAAATGTTTTTTATAAGTTGCTTTTTTTGTGTGTGTGATAGTTTTTGAACAAGTGTTCTTTTAAGATTAAAGTGCCAGTTTATGCATTTGAACAATATAAAGGCCACAACCAAAATGATGGCTTTGGTGGATGCCTTGATTTTTGTGGCAGACTGCACAGAATTTCATCCTGAGGAAGAAAATGATTTTGTTAGAGTGGACTGAATTAAAATCTGTTTTTTATTTCATGTTCTGTTCTTGTTACACCTTTATGAACTGAATTTTGCTGCTGAGTGCAGTTCAGCTTGGTTATGCTCTCTGTGCCCATGCTGGGCAATAGCTGCCTTGCTATGAAGGCAGTCCTTCTTGCTGCAGCTCCTATCCCCAGGCTGAACTCTGCCTCAGTAGGGATGAAATGACGCCAAGAGTGTCCCTTCCTTCAGTATTTGTGAAACTGGGAGATTCCTGCAGTGGAGAGCATTAACTAGAGCTGAACAAATGAGTTTGGGGCTTCATCTCCAAGGGTCTCTCAGAGTTTATTTTGGAGTGATGGTTGTGTTCTTTAAATGAAGCTGGAAAAGGACTTTAAATGCTGGAGATGGTAACAGGACAAGAGAGAAAGATGGAAAAGTTCTATGATAATTTTCACTTAAATTACAAATATTTTTCTTCTACAAAAACAATTGATACAAAAATGCTAATGGAAGTACATGTTTAAATCACTAAAAAGGTCACTTGTAGCCAAAGCATTGATCTGTCTGCTTGTTTCTCTAGACACTGGTGAAATAACCTCCAAGTTGTTGTATTTAATTGTTCTGTGTTCCTGTCTACAGCCTTAAGCAATATCCAGAGCTGCTTTGACTGCTCAGTCTCCTTTTTGGTACCTGTTTATTCACTTCACTGATAGTCTGCATTTCTCATCAGTCTTTCTCATATTGAATGCAGCTCTTAAACTATCCTGCACCCTGTGGTTAATGTGCAGTTCATGTTGCATGTCATCATGGAAAGAGAGTCAAAAAAAGTTTGAAATTTACAGATTGCAAACTGTGAAATTTAAAAAAAGAAACAAAGTAAAAAAACTTTGACCCCATATTTGTGTATTGACTCCGCTACAGGAGAGGAGGAAGTGGGTTCTAGTTGCTTTTCAATGTATTTATCCACTCTGCTGTATGCTTTAGCCGGGGTGGCAAGATGCTTATTAAAAATTCTGGGCCATTTCAGAATGTTAACACATTAATATGCAAAGGTGCAGATACCTGTCTTGTTTTTATAATGGTATTCTATTTATATAGTGCTAGCAATTGAAGATTATGAGAGACACCATTCCCAGCCACAGCAACATCCTAAATAAAACTGTGAAGTTACTGTGGAAGTAACCTTGCAGCTTGCATGAGTTCAGGTTCAGATCTCTCTCCTAATCAGCTGTTAAGACCACCTCCAATGTCTCTATGTGTGCTCCAGCACCTCATGTACCCTCTTGCTAGTAGTTGCCCATTGAAAACTCTGCCCGTTACAGTGGAGTCCCCCACTGCCCTGCAACTGTTTTGAGACAGCAAATGGGCTTCTTCTCATCTCCCCAGCTTTACCTCAGTAGCCTTACTTGCTTTGTGTGAGATTTGGGTGTTTTTACTAAACACATCCCTGTACAAGAGTAAAGGCATCTTTAAGCCTGATGTACCAGTATGGGTGATGGAGAAAAGCTTTCCTTCACCTCTTGAGTTGACTGAATCGGTGGATGCATATGGGGGCTTAAAATTTGCATATTGTTGCTCAAAGGTGTCTTATGAACGTCTAATGGCCTCATGGGCCCATAGGGTTCTCTGTTAGCCACACAGAAAAGGTGAAAACTCTTGATTGTTCAGTTCCCACTAAAATCAATGGGAAGGCACAGCGCTTTTAAATGTCTTGGTCTTCAGCTGAAGAACAGTGCCTCTGAAGGTGAATGACTTGTTAACCTGTATGAATCCTGTGTTTCTTCCTCTGATAGCCCAAAATGCCTGTTATTTGAGCAGTCATATCCAATGGGCAGGATGCATATTATTGTGGCATCTTCCTTAGGAGTGGGCTGGAAATCTCTATTTCTGATATTGGCACTTTGAAATAAAAAGTTCTTATAAGGACTAGCATGACCAGTTGACATAAGAGGATTTTATCAGGATCTTAACTTACAAGATCCTGTTTCAAGAAGAGAGGATACTTGTTTGTGGGTGTAGATCCAGTAGCAGTGTTTTAGCTACTCATACTTTCCACCCATGATTCTATTGTCAGTTAAAGGTTTAGAAATTACAAGACAGTCCTCTGCAATTGCAGTAGACAGTAGTGCAGAGCGATTTAGAGGGCATAGATGTCACAGAACCCCCCCCACCCCTAGTTTTAATTTTGACCTTAGACATGTAAGCAGTAGTTTTGAATTTTAGTGTGGAAGTCTGGAATAAAATAGTTCTGTAAAATAACAGTGCTAACAGACATGGTACCTCACTGTGATCAATGTAACAAGACATCAGCTCTGCCACTTAGTGTTTCTTGTTTTGTGTGGTTTCTTAGGGATGCAATTAAGGGTAAGAACTTTTAAGCTATGCCAAGTCAGGCATCAGGCAGATTTTTCTGCAAAGGAAAATGTACTGCTTGAATGTAGTGTAAGCATGAGAAATACGAGACCTTGTCTTTGTACATAATCACATCCCAAGATAGTGGAGGAGAAAATAAGAACAGAATAATATGCTAACATTGTTCTGTGCAACACACCCTGTGCTTAGAAAGGCTTCATCAGCTTATCTGTTTCTTAGCATGCATTTAAATATGTCTTGCTTCATTTTTTGAGGGGTGTTGCTTTGCAAATACAAGGATCTTGTAATGAGGACAAGTACTATTTGTTTCCTAGTGTCTACAGATGATTCAGACTCTTCTGAGGTGCTGCAAAAAGATTCTTCTGAGGCAGCTGGCCTTCACACTAGATAGTACACTCCCCTGTGCTGTAAAGAAACTAGGTATCAGCCTTGCTTGAGGCAGGAGTAACCTTTT
Organism: Forpus xanthops; assembly: GCA_032466535.1. Classification (NCBI taxonomy): domain Eukaryota; kingdom Metazoa; phylum Chordata; class Aves; order Psittaciformes; family Psittacidae; genus Forpus; species Forpus xanthops. The sequence goes on from JASSUY010035514.1 coordinate 34,104, forward strand.
GTTGCATAAATCCCTGCTTGAAGTTAATCCTGTATTTGAATGCATTGCTGTAATGCCTGCTGAAGTTGGTGATGCCTGGATAAGACCAACAAAGAGTTGTCAGTACAGAAGAAAAATGAGATGATGGTTCTGGTTGTAATGTTAGAAGTGCTGCATTGGTTTCAGTGCTAATTGTGGGGAAGAAAGAAAATCAGATGCTCTATAATGGGCTATATTAAAAAATAAAATAAAAAAAGAAAGAAAAAAACCCACACACAAACCCCCAAAATGCCACCAACCCCAACAAAAAAAAAAAAAAAAACAAACAACAAAAAACCCAACAAATCATATCGGGGTTCATAGGTATGTATATTTCAGAAGGACTAATTGAAGCACAGGAAAGGTAAGCAATCTACCATTACCTTGTGAATCAGACCAATTTGGCATGCAACCCAGAAACCTGCCTTTAAGCTCTCTTACTAGATACGTAAGACAGTTTTCTCTGAAGGAAGGTGTCTGGCTTCTTCCTTGGAATTAAATTAAATTAGCATGGCGGTATGTGCTTTGTACATCTGCTGTGTAATATGCTTTGCAAAATGCAGACGTCCAGAGCAGGGATGCAGATGCTCCACTACTTGCAGAAGTTAATGACAATTATCCCAGTCTTTGATGGCAGACAAAGTCGTGAGACTCTCATTTCCACAATTCATCATGCCACCGAAGGCTTGCTGAGTGATACTTCATGACGGGCTGGTGAGAAAAATATACAAACTCATATGCTGGTGTTGCAAATCAGTTCTGCAGCAAAGTGGAAATAACTCTTGCGCCAATAAGCAGTGAGGCCTATGAAAAAATACCCCTTTTCTGAATTTTCAACTTGCAGATAGCAGGAGAAGCCATCAATCATGTTAGAGAGCTTCTATTCCAGCGATGTTGTTCTTAAAGACATACCAGATGAAGTCAGACAAGACCAGAATATGCAAAGCCCCCCCCTCCCCTTTTTTTTCTTCATTCCTTTCTACAGGGCTGGCTATGAGAAAGGACCTTTTTCCTTTTACTACTTGCTTTAAAGCAAACCTGCAGCATGGTAAAATCATGTATATTGGTGAAGTTTACTGTCAACTTGACTAATTAATTGCTTCACAAATGGCTATTAATCATACATTAATGAGATACACTTTGCTTTGGCAAATAGAGATTGTGGTAATTCTCTCTCCTTAGTACCCCAAGCAGGCTAAAAGCATGCAAAACTCATCTTACTGCACCATGGGGTGTTTGAAACTGCTCACCAGCTGAACAGAAGCAAATAGCTGGGACGTTTTAACTGTCCATATTTCACTGTGTAAATTCAGAAGCACTTAATCATTCCTTCAAGGCCTCTTTTGTTTCTTTTCATTCTGCCTTGTTATGTGCGCTTGAAGCATACACTGGGCCACAAGAAAAAGGCTCCAGTGCACCCCATTCCAAATGCGCTCAGATAAGCATGTGCCGCCTGCTGTCTTGAAAAAATTATCATCATCTTGTGTGTAGGAAATAAAAATTGAAACCTATTAGTTGCACTTTCAGCATCCCTTAAAATCCACCTGTGTTGTTAATGTTTACACTGAACAGAAGGAAAAGGGCATCATTAGTTGGGATGCTGTTTCATTTTCTTATTTGCAAAGGTGCAAAATACTACTAGATAGAGACTGTTTGCAAGATTGACATCTTGGATAAATCTACTTTTTCCTCTTAATATAAAATAAGTCAGTTTGCACCACTAGAAAGCCTAATGCATTTTACAGCAATCAGTTTATTTTCTGAAAAAAACTGAGCATTAGTGAGTTGATCAAGATATCATGAGGCCCAAACCTGAAGTTATTCACAAACAGACAGTGGGAAGCTCCGCTCTACTCCTTCACATGCCTTGATGTGTGGCACTGCAAGCATAATATCTACTAGTTACTCAGGTTTAACTACAAGAGGAACTGATGGGTAGCTTCTTAAATTACTCCTTGGAGACAGAAAAGTTTGGCTGGCTGAAAACACACACTGTAATATGCCTAAACTTCTAAGCTCTCAATGTGGTTCAAAACTACCTGCTACCTGGCCAAATGATCACCAACTGACAGCTGTGGAATTGCATTTTTAGAAGCCACTGATAGTCAATGAACAATATGAAAGCCAAAGAGAAGCTTTGTATTTCCAGTGGCTTTTACTGCTGGCACTTCATACGTCCTTCTCTGGTTAGTTCAACAGGCAAGTTCAAATACATCAGGAAACAGACTAATATCAGATACAGCTGTCAGATGAAACTCACTGTCCAATTGATGAAATTTTAATTTACTTTGCTCTTGTCCTTTCCAAATTGTTACCTTTCAGTTTTCCTCACACTGGGTTTCTGTAGATGTTCATTTTCTGAGAAAAATGTATTTGTTCTCTAAAGGGTACCACAGTGTGTTTTCTTTTGGCAACAGGCTGATGAAAACAATAAATTATTCAACCTAAGAATATCTGAAATGATGACTCACTGCTAGTTCCTATTTTTTAGGCCTTGTTTTCATTAGCTTCTACATTAATAGTCCAAATGTGCAGTTGGATTGAAATGTCCTGTGAAATTGCCCTTCTCTCCTCAAATTGGGAAGCCCCAAGACTCTAGTAACTGTTGTGAGGCAGTGTTTCTCATTCTGTGAAATAAAATATGGTCTGGATTTGACAAGAAAGATTAATCTGTAACCACTGGTTGCCACCCCCCAGCTCGAAAACAAAAAAAGCACTGCCGCTATGCAGCCACAGCAAGGGTAGGAGTTGTTATTAAAGAAAGCATCAAAATGACCTTCTCCCAACTATTGAGCTTTCTCTGCTTCACCTCTTTCATAATGAAAGCAAAGAAATAAGTTCAGAGGACACATGCACCAAGTACACCCTTGAGTAATTTTAGCTTTCTCATTCATAGGGGAAAACTAACACTGCAGGTTATCACCATCAAAATAAATTTGTTTTCACCTTGCATAAACTAGGCAGCGTAAAATATTGCTTCTTTGTGTGTTGAAATCGAATACTGTGGTAGATGGAAACAGATTCTTTGTACTGATGAAAGTCTTCAGAGCTGCGCAGGTGTGTTAAAGCCTCTGAGCACTATTCACAGGAGAAACCTTCATGCCTTTGAGTAAACCCATTTAATTCAAAATTATCTTTGAAAGAGATGGTAAATGTCCATTTGTTATGCAAATTCTGGGTTTGTAACTGCATCGGATATGGCTAACAAGTAAACTAATAGTATGTGACCAGCATATTAGAAATACTTTGGCTGCACAAGCTTTAAGCCATTTTGAGGTGTCTAACCCAGGACAGCTCCTGAACCATACAGCCATATGGTGCCAATAGGATCCTGGTGGTAGAGGGCTCCCAATCTACTCTTAGGTCTTCATGTATATTTTAACATATCATAGAATGGTCTGGTTGGAAGGAACCTTAGATTATCTGCTTCCAGCTCCCTGCCGTGGGCAAGGACACCTTCCACTAGACCAGGTTGCTCAAAGTCCCATCCACCCTGGCCTTGAGAACTGCTAAGGGATGTGGCAATCTGAGTTTCTCTGGGCAACCTATGCCAGTGCCTCACCACCCTCGAGGGAAGCACAGAAGGTTACCCAAACATGAAAGCTCATGGCTGTTTAACTCTTTTCATTGTTTAAGTCATTCTGATTGACTTGTCACTTTCAAAACTTGCTTCAAGTAGCAACTCCATTGTAGCAGAGAAGTGATAAACCTTAGATTTTTCTGAGCAGTGCTGTGCTTAAATACTCTTTTCATCTACCTATCAATATTTCTAGTGCTTAAAAAAACTAGCTAATTTTTTTATGGTATGTCTTAATAATTACTTTATCTCAGACTAAGCTAAACATGCTTTGGGTTCATCTGTTCTACCTTAAAGAGATCTGGACTATTCTGTGCTGAGCCCCCCCAAAAGATCTGTATTTGCAAAAGGTATGCTACAAGTTAATGCAGACACCCATTTCATATGTTCAGGAGAGTACTGAAAGTGGTTAGCTATTCCTTCATGGGTCGCCAAAAGGAGGGCTGAACATCCATGAACTTTCGTGTTTCGGTTGTTTTCTGTGCTTGTTAACAGAAAATCTGTAGGTGATGTTCCCCAAATTCATCCTGAGCATCTCCCCCGGTTGTGGAGTTTACACAAAGACAACAGGTTCTCCTGTGTTTAACCTTCTTTGTGCTGCCGACGGTTCCTAGGAGTCCTGCTATACATGCTTTTTATCCAGGCTGTGTGTTTCATATTTCTCCTCAGCACCAATCGTGTTCTTTTCTAACCCAGCTAAACATGGAAACATTTCCATATTTTTAGTGGGTCCTGGGAATTTTCCTTTCAGGTTTGAGAAAACAACAAGCTGACAAGCTGCTTCTTGGCATGACACAGCATGTGTTAATCTGTGTCGTTTCCAGGCTACTTTGTTCATAGTTAATTTGTTAAATTCTTTGTGAGAACAGACATGTTCCCCACTGAGCAATCGGCACAGCTGCAGGGAGAGCCAGTGGCCAAACAGAGCCCACTGTGCACTGTGTATTCAGAGCTGGGATGTGAAGTCAGACTCAGGGCAGCGTCCTCAGAAGAACACACAACTACTTTGGGGTCGTCTTTGTACCCAGGACTGATGGTAACACCAGCCACTGCCCACAGAGCTGTGTGCTGCCTCAATCGTTACCCTGTAAAAGGGAGGAAACAACAGTGCTTTAGTCACCTTTTATCTTCTCAAGATCCGTTTCATGCTTTTTAACACAATTTTGGCTCATGCTGCATATGGCACTGTGCAGTTTCTCTGACGTACTAGATTTACAACGTACTCCCTAAAAAGACTAAGTAAAAAATTGCTGCTGAAGGGAGATCAAATAGTGTTACTTAGCCAAAATAAAAAAGGGGGGGGGGGGAGGGGGCAAAGGGAGAGAATTTGAGTCATAGCTCTAACTTAACATTTGTGTTCACAAAAAATGTATTCCTATAGAGTATCCCTTAAGGTGGTAGTATCCGAAGATCCCTCAAAATATGAAGAAAAAACCCTGCAGATCCTAGCTGTTATCCCTAGAAGTCTCAGTTGATCTTTCTCAATTTTGTGAGGCTCCAAATTTTAACTCTTCTGTCACTGAAAATCAGGTCTCAAAATACCCCAGGCTGAATATCACCACTTGTGTAAATGCTGGGGGAAGCAGGAGAGATTAAACCTTTTGTGTCTATCCCTGGTTTTATGGAAGGCTTTTCAAAGGCCATTGATATGAAAATGTTACTTGACAAAGAACACTTCACAATTTGTGCATCTCCACACATTTCTGTGAAAGATTAGAAGGAACACACTGCTGCAAATTCTTTTACAAGTAAAGCATGTCATCCAATTTACTTCTGTGACTCTCATTAATCTAGTGTTATATCCAGATGTCTATTTATAAATAAGAAATTACTTTTTTTTTTTCTTTGTTTTCTGTTTCAGAAGTCCTGTTGCAAGAATCTGAAGCATCTTTTGGTCAGCCGTTGAAGCTCTAGGTTAGTCTGCAAGGTAAGGAGTTGCCCTCTTTACTTAAGTGCTGATAGGCGCCATTCTATGTGTTCACTATCCAATGCAGTGCTGGAGTTTAGGAAAGAACCTTTTCCTAAACTTCTGCTGGTTGTGCTAGTGGTAGTCTCTGTGATTCAGAGCTAAATGTGGACTGTGCTGTTTCAGTGTTGTTATGGGTAAGATTCATAGCATGTTCAGGAAGACTGGTTGATAATGGGCTGACCTGCAGGACACTTTTTTGTTTAAACTTTATTGCACTGCATGAACACATTGCCTGCAAGTTGTGAAGAGGGTTCTGCCAACAGGAAAAATGTCAAGATGAGGTCCAAAGTGTGCAGAGATGGCTTTGCCTCATGGAACTAAATAAATGGTTGAACAAGTAAGGAAGGAGGAACAGGTCAGGTTTTCTAGAGGGTTGGTTCCTACTTTTCTCATCATGAAGCAGAATTTTGAAAGCACTCATCTCCCAGCAGTTCACGTGGAGGGTAAGGATTGACCTTGGGAGCAAAACTTGCTTTCAAAGCTCCATGTCCTCTTAAGTTAGACATGGGAGAGTGTTTGATGTTAGTACTATCTTGTCTCCTTTGGGTAGACAATGGAAAGAATGACTGCCTCAGACACATACATGCCTCTTTTTCTACCCTTTTGCAATTTGCTTGAGTGCTGTATGAGCAGCTAGCTTTTTACTGCTTGGTGGTAAGGACTGATTCACTGCTGCCTTTCCTGAAGTTATTTCATACGGGCAGTCCTTGTTAACCAAGAATTGTTTCAGGACCTGGGGTTGAGAGTTTGAACAGATCTCTTGGCTTGCCCACTCCACGCTTGGTTCTCACAAACCCTGTGTGGTAGCCCTTCATACCTGGGTGCCTGTCAGTGAGGGGGACCTATAGCTGCTTGCAGGCAGTCAAAAACTGTGAGATGACTTTTGAAATGCAAGTGATGTACCAGGCTAGAACACCACTGTAATTTAATGATTGGTGTTTGTTTTAGTTTATCGCATGAGGCATTGCCTTCTCTGTAAGGAGAAATGGGATTGTCAGGTACATGCTGGCTATCCCATCTGAACCACAGCTTGCTGTTTCCTCAAACCAGATTGCCATGATTTATTTGCTTTATCAGTGGTAGAATTGTAGCTCAGTGCACTTACTAATTTTAACAGCAACCATTTTAAAGCACTTTATCTCACCTCCTCCTTTTGCAAAAAAACAGCCAACTTGTGCTATGTTGTGTCCCACTCAGCCTCAATGGCCCTCCAAGTCTCCCTTTGAGTGGGAGTAGCTTTCTGGAAGATGCATTTAAAGATCAGAATAACAAAGCTCATTTGTCATTTATTTCCCAGCGTGGCCACACTTGATGAGAGGAGAAGCAGGTTTTTACTCCTCTTTTAAGTGTAGTATGTTCATTTTCACAGTCTGTGTCCATTGAAAACCCACCATATTTATATAAAGAATCTGGTAAATGTTAGAGAAGCTACTGACTTGGAGGGGGAAGGAATACGGCCTGCCTGTCTTACAGCAGGTCCTTCAGTATGAAATCATTCAACCTTATTGCAGAATTTTGCTATCTAAAGCCTGCCCAGTGATGCTAGTAACTTAGAGGCACATGTTGCTTGGCTCAAGCATTTCTGGCAAGTTTTTTGTATCTTCTGCAAGCTAAAAATAAAAGCCCATCTCCCTTAGTGGAGACAGCATTGAGCAAACAGCTGTCAGCCTGTATTATAGCCGCATCTGCATTCTTGAGAAAACCAGAGAGAAATAAATGTACACTCATTTGATAACAACTACAATAATGGACTGAGATTACCTGGGCTATTTTTTGCCTTTTCTCTTTTTTTTTACCCTTCTTCCTGGCTGGGGGGAGAAGGGGGAGTTTGTTATAAAAGGTCAAACACATAACTTTGCAGCCTTCAGCCATCTCTATTCTTTTCTTTTGCAATTCTTCTCTCTGATTAAACTTCCAGATAAGTCTAGGCAATGTTGCCCAGCCCTTCACATTTAATGATTTTATGCATCACTTGCTCTTGGCACTGCTCACAGGTCTGCCATCTCCACTGCAGCCTGTGATCTTCTCCTCTAAATGTTTGACATACACCAGCATTTCTCTTTTGCTCCAAGGTGCATTTTTTTCTGGAGAGGGAAAATGATGGTGGACAAACCTGAGACAAATTACCTAATACCCAAGGATTTTCTTTCTCAGCTCTGCTAATGGAAAGAAATTCTTCCCATCTTATTTAACTTTTTCTTATAAAAAGGCAGAAGAAAAAAAAAAAACCTACAATTTGTCCTAGATCCAGATCCCTGCCTACAGCTTAATCTGTTTAAAAGATTAGAAAAAATGAACATGCAGCCTTCCTTAGAAGATACTACATGGGAAGCAAGCTGGTTAGGCCAAGGGAGTATCTGTTTTGGTGGTAGTGGTGGTGTTATTTGGGTTTGATAGTAGTTGTTTGTTTTCCCTCCTTGTGAATCAGAATATGCAGTTTCTATCCAGTTATTCAGTGGGATTTATCAGAGATTAGTAGACTCAAGAATGGAGTGAGGATGGCAAAGAGAGAACAGCTGTTTATGTTGTCACCTGAGGAAAATGGCCCAATGCCAAGATAATCAAGGTGATGTGGCTTAAAAAAAGGAAGAAAGAAAATTATTCATATTTACCTTGTTAACGCATCTCTCTTGAATTCTGTGGATGTAAAATGATAAATGTATCAAAGTGTTTAGTCAAAATAAGTCAAGGGCCATAGTACAGTATAGTATACCCCAGCTGAGGAAGCTGTTAAGACATGGTTGGTTGATGCCCATGTGTGTAAAATAATTCAGTACTTCTGTTTTCTTTACTCTTTCCTTAACATTGTGCTGTTGGCTGCTGTGGAAGACAGGGTACTGGACTAAATGAGACTTGAGGTCAGATGCAGTACATCCATTCTTATAATTTAACTAGAACAAATTGTATTTTGTGTGCCCAGAGGCAGAAGTAAGGATTTGCTATATAAAATTGCAATTCCAATATGCAGTGGAGATGATGAAATGTTTACTTACTGAATTTGACCTGTAAGAAATTCAAATGGCATTTAGCAACAAGGTAGTTTATAAGAAGAGCAGTAAGTCTAGCAGGTGTTTTCTCATGTCTTCTGAAAATGTTTAAAATGGACCGTAGTTCCACTTAGACATGGTAAAGCACTAGATATGGTAAAGGATTCTGCAGGTTAAATGAAACAAAGTAAATTATGCCAAATGATGGGTTTTGCTTGTTTGACGCAAAAGCCATCACTTGGGTACCCCTCGAGGACTTTAATTGAAGGATCAGATGCTCACAAGATATCTTCCTTGCCCCTTATCCACACTAATTGGATTTTAGGATTCCAGTTAATCTATTCCATGTGCTCTTGAGTCAGCAGTGGGGCACACACATCTGACTTCTGCACAAAGGTACTATTACTGCTAATGTCACGGTAGCCAAAAATGCATGCTAGACAAGGAGGAACCCACAACGTGTGTAAGATGCTTTCAAACTCATCTAGTTTCTTGGCCCTATTATGTGTCTGTGTGTATGTATATATATATATATATATATATGAATAGCTTAGAAGGAATTGCAGACAGGTATTTGAAAATCAAGTGAGTTGTCTTTTAAATAACTGAGGGTCATAATTTACTCTACATATCATGCTTTGTGTTTACCTTTCTTTGTGATGTTTATGTCACTTGTACTATTCATGTGACCTTAGGCATATAAGCTAAAAATAATATACTGCATCATACTTTATTGCTATAGAAGACTTTCTAGGGTTGATTATGTGTTATGGACCATGGCAAATAAAGAAAGAGAAAACTGACCTTGAAGTTTTTAAAATGGTGTTTAAAGTTCATAGAAATGTGTTTTATGGAATAAAGGCTAGACACTATACAGTTCAAGTCTTAAATAATTGCTATGATGATATGGTGTGATATGCACTGAAAGAGATTTCCATGACTTGGAAATAATTAACATTTACTAAATAATATTGGAATTAAGAGTGTGACTTTCAGAGGGCACCAGTTCACCAACATTATGCACTCTGTCTTCTCTATGGAGTTTGTACTAGCAATTACTATAGTAGTTCATTGCCCTTTGTAATATAATCTCTTTCTTGCTCTGTGGGGATTACGGCAGCTATGAGTACAGAAGTACCCCATTCATAGATGATGTGAACTCGACTGGTTGCTTTCTGGAATTTACAACAGCAAAGAGCATAGAAACAGCTTCTTCAGTACCACTACCAACTCATTCTGGCTGTGTTAAAAAACAAGAGGACTTTGTTCTGATCTCTGAAAATGTGATTTTTTTTTTATAGCTCTATAAACTCTGTGAGGGCCAGCAGCCTGAGTGGCTGATATCATAACTTTCACATTAGTGGTATAAGCAATAAGTGGAATGTTGAGCTACCTAAAGACTGAATGGGGTCTCCAGAATTAAGCTGGATGGTGAGAAAATAATGGGCGTTGAAAACTTCCTCTCCAGGACTGTCATGAAGTTTGTAGTTATTGCATGTCAGATTGTTAGCCCCTCTGCCTCACTAGTAACCTTCTATTTAATTTGCATTGCCAGGTTTATGCATGCAAGCTATTATTAGCAGCACAGAAAGTTCAGGCATTAAAAGTATGTTACATGGGGTCATTTTAACTAAATGAACATTTGCAAGTTTTATTCCATTGTTTGTCATGCAAGGTTGTTTAAGTCAACTTTGGTTCTTATGTTTATGTTTCATTTGACAAAATTTACATAGCTTGACTTCTTTATTTTTTTTCCTAGAATGGAGATTTTAATCTAAGGACTTCCTTAATACAGCCTTAACTAGGATTTTGCTGTTTTTTTCTACTGTAAAAAAAAACCACAAAAACAAAAACAACACTTTTATTTATTGTGCAAGGATTACTGAGAGCCATCTGCTTTGGAGATCCCAACTTCTAGGCCACGGATGGTATTTAAAATGGTTTCAAAGAGTTTCCAAGTCTTGCTGCGGCACCTTTCAGAAATACATGTTTAACTTCTGCCAAGGCTTGGGGATTCATTTTTCTTTTTCCTCCCTAAGAGAGGGTCACTTTTTCTTGGAACAGATCCGATCTCCCAGACATGTATTGAAGGCATATTTAAACATTCAGCTTTGGGCTGTGGACCAGCTTTTTGTAGTTCCCCGTTGTGCTAGGATAAGAGTCCGTGTAGCCAGAATTGTGGAAATTCTACATACAGATTTTGCCTTTGAGATTATAGATCAGATTATCAAATTCCAAAGGATTAAAGTTGTTTTACTTGGCCCTTTACCAAGTAAGTTAATTAGCTGATTTTCTTGAGACCATGGCCTGCTACAGAACTGTATTGCCCAGTTGTTAAGTTTTCAGTCTGGTAAATAAATCTTTCCATTTTGATTTCCCATTGCATTTTCATTAACGATGCATTTTCATTTTGTCCATCATAAGACAAAAAAAAAGTAATGCTTTTGTTTCCCAGTCACTGGGATCTATACCATATACTATAGCTGTGAAATCTCAAATCATTTTTGTGTAAACAGGATATGGGCTTTGAACAGGTTAGACCTTCTGACAAAAAAGGAACATATTGTGAATTTTTGCAAAACTTACCTGCGCAGTTGTGTCTCACTGTTTAACAAATAGGGAGTTTTAAACCTTGCCTTGAACTCCAGTTTCATGTCTCTTACTCCCCGAAGAGCTTTATTCTAATAAATGGTAATTCTACCATGGTGATTCCTTGAAAAGTGGGTAAAAGATGGATTTGATACATATGAGAAGGTAAAAACTGTTCTGTTTACTATTGGAATTTTTAACCTGGCTCTAGTCATTGCAGGTAACACTGACAAAATTTACTGACCAGTATTCACTAAAATTGGTGTAGTGTTTTCTGCAATGGCCCTTGCAATATTTGTAGGTAGGATTATTTATTTTTAAATACGTGAGAGCAGTTCACCTGTACTTTGAAGAGATTTACCCCCCCGATAACTGTATCATAGACATTATTTTGTTGAGGGCAAGTCTCGGTGTTGTGTTCAGTCTCCTAACCTCCCATGTACTATGAAGAATAGCAGAAGCTGTAATTAACCTTTTAGCCTAGCTAGAAATACCACTCATTAAAAGAAGGCACGTTTCTTCATTCACTGGACTTTTGACAATTTTCATGGACACAGAAGACTGAAAGAGTATCATGTGTATACTTCCCAGTATGTAATCTTAACTTCCACTTAAACATATTGCTGCTTAAATAAAGTACAGTACGGCTGATAAGAGGGCTCTGTACTGTACTTCCTTCGACTGCTCTTAAAGCTAGTTGCACCAAATGCCTTGTAAAAGTGATTTGTAATGCTTTCTACTCGGGTGGTAAACTACCAGACTAAGAAGAGGTACCATTTTTACAGGCCAGGCTGTAGGAAATAAGTCTCCATTGATAATTATTTTATTATTTTTTTTCCCCTTTGACGTTTGAGGATACTTTAAGCAATGTGTGAAATGCTCACACTATTGAAGTGAAAAATTTTACCAAAGCTAAGGCTAATACTGTCTGGTTTTAGCAGAAGTGCAGTGCAGCATTACATCTTGTATTAAAAACTTGATTCAATCTGATCTTCCTTTTACTGGTTTTGTAAGCCACATGATACTGTTCATCTTTTGTAAATGGAAAAACTTAAGTCCTAAAATTCAGTTTTTCAAATAAATTCTCAGCAAAATAGGTTTTAAGTTAATATTATTTTTATGAACGGGTAAAACCTGATTTCTTGTGGCTTTTTTTTTGTTGTTGTTGAAACAAACAAAAAATAATTTTAAGTATGCCTAAAATAGTTGAGTTTTCTAATTTAATTTCATATGAATAACTGTGCTAAGCATTTTGAATTATTTACCTGCTTGGAACTCCATCATGAATTTCTGGATTTCTAACTTTGTGCATCCAAATTAAGAGAAGATTAGGCACTCCTTCTGGTTGAGTAATTCTTGTTGCAGCAGACATAGTATCGTGTGGCTGAAAACTTTTATTGCCCTTGGGTTGAATTACTCTGTACCCCTTTTTGAATAAATGGCATATCTAATAAATGAGATGATAGTTTTCATGAAAGACTACAAATGTGTCCTGGGAACCTTAATGAATCTTTTGAGCATTGGTGAGTTTCTTTAACCTTTCAAAGTCCATAAGGGGGATTCAGGCCAATTCTGCAGTTGCTTGTCTTAGGGACTTCACCCCACTCTTGGCTGACTCAGGCATATGGAGAGAATCAGAATATGCAGTTATCTGGATGGTCTTTCTTTAACAGAGCAAAGTCCATGTAATAATTTTGGTTAAATTCCATACTGTAGTGTCCATCAGCTGACTCCTGCCACTTTGCTGAAGCAAGGTTAGTGCTATCAAATCCAGAACATTTGTCAAGTGATGAGTTTAAAGAATGGGTTGCCGCATATAGATATGAGGTCTTGGTGAGCAGGGCTGAAGTTAGACACCACCGAAGTTTCCTTGGAAGGAGAAGCTATAACTGAAGAAATGAAGAAATAATGAGATTTAAATGACTGGGTTTTGACTTGGCTATCTAAACAAGTTCTCTTTCCTAGGGTGGATGTTCTTACAGACACTGTATGGTATATTAAAGTAACCTGTATCTTTGTCATGGGTTCAGCAGCAGCAGTCATCTTTCTCCTTTAAGTAGTAGCTGGTGCAGCACTGTGTTTTGGATT
>JASSUY010035518.1:0-23732 GCA_032466535.1 Forpus xanthops
CCTTAAGATCATCTAGTTCCAACCCCCCTGCCATGGGCAGGGACACCTCCCACTAAACCATGCCACCCAAGGCTCTGGCCAACTTGGCCTTGAACACTGCCAGCGATGGAGCATTCACAACTTCTCTGGGCCTCACCACCCTTACAGTAAAGAATTTCTTCTTCATGTCCAATCTAAACTTCCCCTGTTTAAGTTTGAACTCATTACCCCTTGTCTTCTCAGTACGGTCCGTCATGAAGGGTCTCTCCCCAGCATCCCTATGGGTCCCCTTCAGATACTGGAAGGCTGCTATGAGGTTTCCACGCAGCCTTCTCTTCTTCAGGCTGAACAGCCCCAACTCTCTCATCCTGTCTTCATACGGGAGGTGCTCCAGTCCCCTGATCATCCTCGTCGCCCTCCTCTGGACTTGTTCCAATAGTACCATGGCCTTTTTATGTTGGGGACACCAGAATTGCACACAGTATTCCAAGTTGAGGTCTCATGAGAGCAGAGTAGATGGGCAGGGTCACCTCCCTCGATCTGCTGGTCATGCTCCTTTTGATGCAGCCCAGGACATGGTTGGCTGTCTGGGTTGTGAATGCACACTGCCGGCTCATGTTCATTTTTTCATCGACCAACACCCCCAAGTCTTTCAGTAGATCTTATGTAATGAAAAAAAAAAACCAAAAAAACCATTATTTAGTAAAATGTTACCTGTGTGCCATAGCATATTCTTGATATGAGGAGAAGGGGATAATACTTTATGGGGTTTGTGGATGCTCGGACATTAGCATCCTTCTGGAGTGAAGTAGGTTAAGTTTTCACTGTGCTGTGCGCTTTGATCCTATTTAGACTTTGATCTTACAGACAGACTGGACGTCATTGTCTGTAACCTGGGCTCACCTGTCTGTTAATCCAGGAGCAGGAGGGAATAAGGTAGTGAAAAGGGTGCAGGATTGTGTACTGAAAGTAAGGACAACAATGAAAGAAGATAACAGGTATCAGTGTATTCGTGCAATGTTTCATAGTCCAGCATCTTAATAGAAGTTTCACAGCATTCTATACAACAGAGAAATCTACTCCTTTAAGTGTATGGGGGAGTACTTTTTTAATTAAAATTCTTATATCAGGTTGTATGATTTTATTTTGCAAAATACTAAGAAGTGTGAAAAAAAGACTGAACCCCCCAGTATGATGCATGGCCACAGGCTTCTAAAACTACCACTACTAATAAAAAAAATTCTTTTTCTAAACTAGCTCACTTTGCAGGAATTGCAGAATAAATATTGTCTCTAGACAAAATATTACTTTGAATAGTAGCAAATGACCAGAGGTGATTCAAACTTTCCAGGTGAATTGTGTGTATGCTGAAAAAAGCACTCCATAAATAAATAGTGCATATTGATCTGTGCCAAACTGGAAGAGTTCTAGGTTGGATTAAAAGAAAAAAAAGGGTGGGGGAAAGCAGGAAAGAGGTTTGAAAATATTTGAAAATATTTTTGTAATGAGTAATTTTGAATTGTTTGGATTTGGATGTTTGAAATTTGCCAATATTTAAATAATAAAAGTAGTCAAGTATCCAAATACAAATTATAAAATTTAATTTTGGGTGAAAGAAATGTTTTAGCTGACACAGTGATTTTTATTTTTCCCCCTAATTGTTTGTTTTTTTTTTTTCGGTTTGGGCAGTGAACTGAAAAATCAATCACAGATCTCCACAGCTGAGGCAGTGTTGCATTCATCCTCTTCAAAGTGACTAGCCTCTGTTAGCATTGCTAACAGCAAAACTTATGAAAGGGAAGCTTGTATTGCACACAGTGTACTTGATCCTTCAAGCTGTCTCAGGAGATCCCGCAGGATCAAGGCTGGTGTGGTTGGAACCCCATTTTGAGGGTGTTTCTTTTCTAGTGGTTGTCAAATATTTAATGCAGTTCAGTTTTTTCTTTTTTTTTCTGAAACAAAGAGGGATTGTATGAAACAATATGTTTAAATGTGGATGCCCTAATTTTTTAAAAATTTTCTGGATTGCTTCTTGGGATATTTATTATAATGATAATGCTCTCCAAGATAAAGTCTATGAACCGTACGGGTGTTGAAAGCACTTTAAGATCTTCATTTCCCTTCCTAAAAAAGAAGGGAAAAAAAATTAAAAAAACATCACACACGCACACAAGCCAACCACGACAAAAACCTTACAAGGAATGTATTTTCTGACCAACAAATTCTCAACAGACATCAGGACTAAAGCACCTCCCATATGAAGATAGGATGAAGAAGTTGAGGCTGTTCATCCTGGAGAAGGCTGCATGGAGACCTCATAGCAGCCTTCCACTATCTGAAGGGGACATACAGGGATGCTGGGGAGGGACTCTTCATTATGGACTGTGGTCATAAGACAAGGGGTAACGGGTTCAAGCTTAAACAGGGGAAGTTCAGATTGGATATGAGGAAGAAATTCTTTACTGTAAGGGTGGTGAGGCACTGGAATGGGTTGCCCAGGAAAGTTGTAAATGCTCCATCACTGGCAGTGTTAAAGGCCAAGTTGGCCAGAGCCTTGGGTGTCATGGTTTAGTGGGAGGTGTCCCTGCCCATGGCAGGGGGGTTGGAAGTAGATGATATTAAGGTCCTTTCCAGCCCTAACTATTTTATGATTCTATGAGTCTATTTGTCTCACATAACCTCCTTTCAGTCCATATGGAATAATATGTAGCCTATTAAGCATTTGAAAGTATATCTGTTTATGTACATAAAAGGCACAGATTGCCTGTTAGCTACCTTTTGTATGCTAAGTTCACATTTTAGTCATTTGATTACTATAATAACTACAAATAAGTAGTTTGGTGATTAGGCAAACCTTGCGACTTATTATGAAACTGGATGTACCTTTAAAGTGACAATTCAGCAGTTTTTAAGAAAAGTATTTGTTCAAAAATAAAGACTATCATATAGTGATAACAGGGAGTACCCTAGTGACTGCAGCTCATGGCAAATCGCATTAAGCTAATTCCTAAAAGCCAGATCTACAATTCATGTCACATTGTCTTTTTTATATTCCAGAGCAGGTTATTCTTTTTGTCTTTGGATGTCTTTAAAATTTCCATTCTGTCAAATTCTCAGTAGACCTAAGTGTGATATCTAATATTTTAGATAAAGAATATTCATTACTCATCATGATTAGCCTACTGTTCTTAAATGTTTATGTCTTCATTACCTTTCTGAAGAAAATCCTTTCAAATATACCTTTTATTTGGCCCACTGGCAAACTAAATTCATGATGAAATCAAAGTTCTAGCTGATACTGAGTTACCCAAATGTAAGATTCATTGCATTTATAAGATAGAACATATCCTGTCTTTTTTATACCTTAAAATAGCCTGAATTATTTTTCTTGAAAATTTTCTAGGGAAAATAAATTTGTTCGGCTCAGGTTCTATCCTAATGTATCTTAAGGATATATTGTAATGCTTACCGGGTGTGAACTGTCAATTATTAGGATCCTATATAAAAAAAAATATTACTTATACTTTTTGAAGTTATCTTTTTAAGTTACCTAGAAGTTAACATTCAAGTTGGAAAGCAGTGATGCATTCTCAGCTTACTCCACTGAGTCACACCACCTGAAAGGTTCTCCGAGCTCCTGCCAAAACAGAATGCCCATATTGTTTTGACCTCAAGTAGGCTATATTGGGAGAGGCATGAGATGGGGTGGAAAACTTGGGAATTATCTGTATCTTGGAGAAACCAAATTATGATACTGCAAACACTCCAGGATGTCAGAGAAATCAAACATTACTTTAGGTTGTCTCTGATGTATTTAAAAAGGCTTGTATTTTGATGTGGCCAGAAGGAAAATATTGCAAAGTAATGAAGGAATCAAAATGGAATTCTGCAGATTTGCTTTTTTACTCAGAGTTTATGGTGGTAATAGTTAGTGATGGAAGAACTGCAAAAGATTTAGATGAATTGAGCATTAGTTTAGAGTTCCTGCCCAGTTCACATACCTCCAAGTTCCAAATGCATTTCAAAAAAAATTATCTACATTGTTTGTGTCTGCAAAGTTTGGGCTGGATGTTTCCTGAGGAGAGACTGTTTGATAATAGAACTGGTGATTCTTTTTCTGGAAGCTAAACCTTCAGTCGAGTTTAGTGGTTTGGGAATGAGTGTGCATGAGGAAATACCTTGCAGGGAAAGATGCAACGTATCTTTCTCTATAGCCAAGTCATGAAATATAGCAATAAGTGTTTGCCAGATTGTTGAGTTGTGTGTTAGGGGACCTGAGGGACAGGGATGTTAACCTCCTCCAGAAACATTAAGGAAACTTGTTATATATTATCTTGTATATAACAAATATTCTGCACTCTTACGTCTGTCTATTTGCATGGGAGACTTATCAGAAAATGCTCTTTTATTGAAAGCAAGAATTTCCCACAGAAGGTATTATTTTTTTTTTGTAAGGAATTCTGACAGAAATATCTTTAAGGCCAAAACATCAACATTTTTAAAGAAATCTGGTTTCTTCTTTTTGGAATGACTTCTTATTTTAAAGTCTTTTTTAATTTCCACAGTGAAACATGGTCTCTGAAGTCAAAACTGGGGGGTAAGGGGAAAACAATATTTATTAGTATTCCAACTAAAAAAAAAAAAGATAATTGACCATGGAATGAAGAGTTTGTGCTGAACCTGTGTGAATCATCTCTTCATCTGAATGTTTACATTGTCTTGGTTCTGGGTACAGGCAAGGAAGGTGTTGCAGTGATGAAGTTATTGGTTAAAATGCTGAGATAATGAAGCTTCTACATTGTATTATAATATTTCTGTATTTCCTGCAAAAAAATAATTTCCCAAATATCTACAACTTTGATCTCCCATTTAAGATGTGAACGTGCTGGAAAAATTCTTCCTCTTTAGAAAGAAATTAGATTGTAACATCACTAATTTGTAATACTGGAATTAGTAAATATGTTAATATCCTCCTATTTTAGGTAACTGTAGCATGCTACTCGTAAAATCTAACTTTAGGCCTGTACTGACCTACATTTTGCGGAGGCAGTTATATATCTTAAGTGCGACCATGCATGCACCTAGGTTTTGGCAAGGACGTACGTGTGAACTTCAGGTTCAGAGAAACCAAGCACAGGCTGTGGACAGAGTCTTCAGTGGTGTGGGTTGTTATTCTACCTTTATTGCTCAAAGTGGAACTCCAGACTTTGCTGGTTGGAAGACTGCAAAAAGGCTGACATTGAATCTTCATTGTATGTTGATCAGCATTGTCGCATCTGCACAGGGAAAGCTGTGAAGGTCTTTCTGTAGAAGCTTAGCATACAGAACACCAAAGCAGTCATAAGCAATCCTCATGGGTGCTCACCTCAATACAGTGTTTAATAATACTAGATAAATAAAAAAGATGTATATCTCGCTGTAGTAATTTCCTAAGCATGCTGTTGTCACAATAGCACCACTTATTTTCAAAATAAATTCCCCTTTATTAGAGTTAGTGCACCTCTCTTACTTTGTCTTCAGTTTGGCTTTCTTGGTTCTCATTTTCCCCCGTCATCATTTCTGCCCTTTATATTGCCTTCTTTACAAACATAATTTACCTCTGTGTGCTTTTCAAAAACCTTTCCCTGTGGGATTTCACCCATCCCCATCTGTCTGCTAATGTACTAGATGGGAAATAGTTAACATTGACATTCCCAAATGTTGTCCAAAGGTTTTTCAGTTAAGCTGAGTCACAAAAAGTTGCCATTGCTTCAAGTTTTCTGTTACCAATTCTAGACTACATCTGTGCTCATGTTCAATGGAAAGAAGCGCTAATTTTTACAGCCATAAAGATCAGAGAATTTCTTTCAAGCAAAAGCTCAGATTTCATGATACCTATCACATGCTCGATCGTTCAGGAGCATATTTGCCACTCTTGCAAAAACAGAGAAAACAGAGAACATCTCTGCTCCTGAACATACTAATTTTCTGTGCCACTCTAGCCAGGACTGTGGTAGATTTCAAACTCTGTTCCAAAGGCTGTGAGTTCCAGCCAAGGTCCTGCAGAGCTGGCTGAGTTTTTCCATTTAAAGCGTGTTCTCGTCCCCAGATGACTTTGTGCAGCCCTGTCTGGCAGTGGCAGGTGTGTAGTCATGCCACAGGGAAGGATCACAGAATGGAAATACTTTATCCTTCATAACATGGTATCCTAGGAGAGTATGGAATAGCAGTGCTGATGTTCTAGGTAGTCCAAACCTATGAGTCTTTCCTCCATAGCAATGAGATGACACACTCAATGAGCTGGATCCCCAGGCACAGATTGTATTTCTCAGTGTAGTTTGCGTTTTCGTCTGTGAGTTGTAGGATATTTAACCTCCTTCAGATTCTTTGCTATTACCAGGCAAATACTCATCTTGGCATTTCTGTGATTCTGCACAATCTCAGGTGCAACTCAGAGACTTATTAAGGTTTATACTGGTAGGAATGATTTCTTCCCTTCATTATATATGAGAGAAAAAATATTTCCATCATCTAAAAAAATTACTTAATTTGTCTTTCCTATTCAGAAGGATTGGCATGTTCAACACTACCCTGTCATCATTCTGACCTGTTCAGTTTAATTTTATGCTGGTTTTGTAATAATTCCATGAGAATGTAGCAATTGCCAATCCAATCACAATTAAATACTTGATTCTATGCTGGTGAGCTGTGGAAAACAGAGCTGCTTGCCCTCTGCTTTTCAGTTGCTCATATCCTTAGCTGCTGCATTCAAAGAGTGATTTGCTACACTTTCAAATAGAGGGAAATGTAAAAATTAGTCCAAAAATGACAGTTATTCTATGGCAAAACCTAACGTGAGCTTGGAGTGAACCCTCATCCAATACCTTTAGTATACTAGTGGGTAATGTTTTCCTTTCAATGATTTTTAGTGAAATCTTTCACAGAGGACCTGAAATTTGGCAAACCTCTGTCTTTGAAAGTTTGGCTCCAGCTGATTTTATACCTAGAAGCAGAACTGTGGATGATCTGTTACAACTGTTTAATTAAATCCTGTGCTGTTAGCCCTCATTTAGACATATTTAATGGCAAACCTTGTTAGCAGATTTGCTGGCCAAATACAGAGAGATTCTGTATATCATTCTGACTATATTTGGTCCTCTAAAGAATGCATGCAGCTTGTCTAATAAAGTGTCTGTATGCATGAAAAGCTCTCTTCCCTCTGTTGGTCTGTCTGCCTGTGTCTCTGTTCAGTTAGTGGGGTAAAACTCCCCCTTTTTTTTTTGGTTTAAAATGTTTCTTGTACTCTTACAAGCAGGTTTTTTGCAGTCTGCTGCCTGCCTCTCAGTTTAGAAGAACACTGGCATATTTTAACAGTTTCCTAGGATCCAAGTAGTCTTCAATTAACAGGGAATTGATGTTTTGGAGTGCAACCAAAACATGGGAGACACTGAAAGCAGACAGCAGGCTTGGATCCTTCCAGTTTCTAGCTGGCTGTGACAAGGAACAAAGTAAAATAGGGTCCACTGCAAACAGGTAGTGACTTATTGGTATGCAAGAGGATTTCTTCATTTGCATCATGTTCCCACTGAGCTAATAGTTGGTACCGTTAGCCAGCACTGACTTGCTTCTGCACAGAGCCTGAATCAGCTCCATGCCTTGCAAGAGCAGAAAATGTTTATCTCTACCTTCCCATAAACAGGATTTTGGTGGTCGCTGAAACTGTTCTTCATTTAGATTTGTATTGATCAGCTGTTGAAGCAACAAGGTATGCTGTGTTTGTGAGGTTTAGGTTGACTCCGAAGCTGTAAGGCTTTGGAGGGCTGAGCAATAGGGTTGGAATGAAGCCCTGAAACCATAACAGAATGAGACTAGCTGAAGTTATAAAAGGAAGTCAGACATACACTGAACTATATTATTTCAGATAATCCAGGGAGGGGAATGTTTTAGTAGTTAACTTTAAATAATAGTAGACTGATACGTGAGGCAATTACTGGCAAAGAACTATAAGCAACTGTCACTGAGGCAGCTGTGCTCTTTTCAGTAGTGCCATAATTTGTGGTCAAATAAAAACGTATTTGTTTAATCTAGTATTAGCTTTTTATTGTTGCTTTTTGGGGTTGGCTTTTTTACTTCCCCTTAATCACAGTACTTGCTGAATGCTTCTGTCTCTTTCTACACACAGGTGGTACATGCCAGAGCCCTGCTCTTCCAGCCCTAGTGCGTCCTCCTGCTCCACCTTTGCAGCCATCGCTGGATATTAAACCATTTCTTCCGTTTCCTCTAGACACTGCTGCAGCAGTCAATCTCTTCCCCAACTTCAATGCAGTAAGTACACTCCTAAGAGTTACTGTCTACCTCAGTGGGTCACAATTTCCATGGAAGACTCAAGAGGGCACAAAGTACAATTTTATGTACTCAATTAAACCTGGAATATCCTCTCCTTTACTGAGGGCCACATACCTCTTTCAGATACACTGCTAGGCCATAAATTAAAGACTAGCTGGGTGTTATTCAGAAGTAATATAGAGGAAAAAAAAATATGTGATCCCAAGTGACATTCACTAAAGTTGCAGGCCATATTCAGTCCCAGGGCTTGTGAGTTTCTCATTTTAATTTAAGATATGCAGAGTTTTGCTAGCTTACAGTTTGCTGCATCTCTCAGAGAGTGAAACTCTCAGACTGATGGCATTCTACATCTGATCTCCAGCAGGCTTCCTGAGAAATACTTAAAATGTATAAATTGGAGTGGCTACAAAAATATAAGACCATTGGCACAATTAAAATAAGAGTGAGAACAGCATTAGCTGGTATATAAGCTATTCAGTGGCAAACAAGCCAGTGTATTTTTTCAGGTTAGGTTATGTTGTTAGGTTAAAACAAGGTTAGTTCTTTCTTTTCTTTTTTTTATTTAGTCATATTGTGATGTTAGAAATCTCATTGTCCCTAAGTATTTTCATTATTTTACTGACATTTGTCATGAATGTTTCAATTTTCCTGTTTCTGGCTGAGATATTTAATGCTTTAAAAGAAATAAAAAGTCTGTATTGTTTTTATTTTGACTTGATAGAATTATGCTCCTTTTTAATTTGAAGGTACTCTGGGAAATCGTTTTCCTTGTGTACATATACTAGATATAGCAAAAAAAAAGTGTGTGCTTGCCTACTTTGAGAGACACAGATGAGTGGAATTTGCCATGCGAAAACAATTCTAATTAACACGTGAAAACATTAATTGCAGTAACTGTGAGTAGTAAAAGAACATGCCCATTCTAAAAGCAAATTTTAGTAATCAATAGCAAATTTCCATAGTTCAGTTATTTACCTTTTATGGATGTTCATTTTACTTTCAAGTAATTAAAATGAACTAATTGTAAAATTTATTTATGCAGTCTTAAATTCAGGCAATTAATAGCATTAGTAGAGATCAGAGAAACTAGATGCTGCAAGTCTTAAAATGCTCAGAACCAGTGTCAAAGAATTATTTTTACAAAGAAACTTCATAAAATTTTAAACTATATATAGGTGTACAGCAAAGTTTTATACAGTGGTGGTTTTAATCAAGTTACTGATGACACAGAGTTGTTCAGTATGCTTTAGGGGAGGGGTTTTCACCAGTTTTGCTTTGTGATCACTATATCTATTTAATGCACTTAATTCTTAGAAATTGCCTATTCAATTTATGGAGGTTTTGTTTCAGGATTCTCCGTAGTTTAGAGTCATTTGATTGTTTTGCTAATTGTTTAACTTTGTGTAATTCAAATACATTTTTAATAATGGATTTTAATAAATAGTTTATAAGCTTGTGTTCTTCCATAAATTTGCTGTTTCTTTTTTCTTATGACTGATTTTATACTACAGGTAATTTGGGGGAGGGGGAAGGAATAGAAGGTGTGCTCATATTGATTTATAAGTAAGAAAGTAAAAATAGACTCCTTCCAAATCCTGTTTTTCCAGATCGTCTTAGTAGTATATCATTTGGCATAAGCATGGTAGTTGGATTTTGCAGACTTCTTGCCTCTTCAGTTTTTCAGTACACTGAGCCTATGTTTCAAGAGACTAGCAGCCCCTTTTAACAGCACTCTGAACTTCATTTCCATGAAAAGAACTGCTTCCTATGATGTGTGGCCATCTGTCAAGTCCACCTTTGATGAATATGTCAGTCCTGAATGTGAGGATGCTATAATCAGAGCTGCTGTCACCTGCCTTGCTGCTGATACTCTTTGCCTTGGAGCGTGACCTTTGCCTTCTCGTCATGTGTGCTAACATGCAGCATCATCCTCAGTGTTCCCATTTTCATTCTGAAGTGTATATTATTGAACGCTTCTGTGTTTAGCTCATATGCCAGAACTGGTTAATGGCATCCTCCAAACATGTAGACTAGCTGAGAAGTTCTGCGTATTTCCCGCTCTTTTCAAGCTGACAAATCTTTTGGAGACACATCAGCTGCTGCTCAGCATTATCAGCCTAAGGAGGAGGTAGTATTTGACAAGGGCTTCAAGTATGTGTATGAGAGACAGAAATCGAGTGTTTAACCCCAAAATGATTTTTTTAAATAGGCATGCTCATGAACAATTGTAGCTGTTGATAATACTTTATATTCACTGACAGTGCTACACAGTGTCAGCAGAAAAGCATTTATGTTCTGTGGCTAAAACAAAGTCAAGCAGGTGATCAGTAAAAGAACACCTGAACTGAACATTCTTTTGATAATTTAGCTTTACACTTGATTGAGACATCAAGGTCATAGATTGTGTTTTAGGAAGTGGATTTCTAAAAACTTCTTGACCCTTTCACAACTCTACAGGAACTGCTGAGTTTGTGGCATGTTTAGACTATTTCCCAAGAGATTAGAAAAAGCCCACAGTTTTGGCTATTTACTGGCCACTATTCAAGAGCCTTCACTTGAGAGGGGCATGATCAAGGGGAAACCTTAGTAAAAATTCAGTCATGTTTCAGAGGAAAAAAGTGGTCTCTCTTTATAGCAATCTGAACACACCTTGAGAGTTTGGTTCTGATAGGCATGGGCATCTTAACTAATCAAGCTAAGGGCAAAAAAGACTGGATGAAAATGAGCAATTTCTCCTTTTTTTTTTTTTTTGTTGTCTTTTTTGAGTGGAGAATAATACAGAAGGTTGGTTGCAATGCGGGCAACCTTTATGTCTACTTTGGCATGAGGGGAGTGAACTCTGAAAGGACCCATTCATCTCCTTTTGGACAGGGCTTTGGTGAGCCATGTCTAGTGGAAGGTGTCACTGTCCATGGCAGGGCATTGGAACTAGATGGTCTTTAAGGTCCTCCCAGACCAAACCATTCTGTGATTCTATGTTCTCTGCTGTCTATAATGAGGGACTGGATCAGCTTCATGTGCATTTAGTTAGATGAATCCCACATTTGGGACAGGTCATAAGTTATTCACAGCTGGTATGTTAAATTCCACTCAGAAATCAGATGACAGAAGTGCTGACATTGAGTGTTTAAAGAGGAATGCTCTGACTTATCAAGCAGTTAAGCTTCTAATTTTATCTAAGGACAATCTTAAGAGAATTTGAAGATTCAGATGAACTGTGTAGAAATATCAGGAGAGATTAAAGCAAGAGTAACTTAACCAGTGGAGAATCTCAAGCACATAGATAAGAACTAACAAAGCCAATACTGAGCTAAAGTATTAAAATAAGGTGTTGCATTTTATAACAATTTTTTCACTGTGTTTCAGTTTATTACAAACATAATATTATTACTGATGATTTTGCTATAAAGCAAGCTCAGTATTTGCTGGCTGCCTTTGAAGAAAACATTCAGCACTGATTTCAGAGAATATAAGAGATAACAGGGGATGTGCAAACCTTTATCAGTATATTTTTGGACACTGAGGAGAGGTAGAAGTAAAGGGAATAACCTGAGAAATGCTGGGAAAATAACATGTGAAACTTTGAACCATTCATCTCGAGGAGGAACTTTTTCTATTTATATAAGAAAGTATAAAGCAAACATAGCCATTAACAATCTGGTTAGCTGAACATTTGTAGGTGCTAAGCTCTGAATTGTGAAGCAAATGAGTACCCTCAAGACCTATATAAAAAGAAATTTCAACAGCACAGCTGTTTAAACTGAAAAAAGCCCAGTGCTGCAGACCCTGAAGAGTCACAAGTTCATGGCAAGCTTATCTGGTATAAAAAGTAATCAAGTGCATGGGATTTAAATGGCTAAATTTCATGAATGAAAGCAACTACAGCTATTTAAAATGCTTATGTAGCCTTTTAAAATATGATTTGGAGATTGCCAGAGAAATAGAAAAATAAATTGTCTATTCTGAAAAAAATGTTTTGGTTCATTTAGCAAACGTTTGGTATACTTCTGCTTTTTCATATTCAGTTTCAGATGCTCTTAAGTCTGTGTGCTTCTGAGAACTTGTTCTTAGAGAAACAAAGCTTTAGCAGTTATATTGAATACGTGCTGGACTGTGAGTGCATGTGATTGTGTATATGTAGTGTTTCTGTTCATAAGCCAGTGGTTGGTTGCAAAAAAAATTTCACAGAGCATTGAAGTCTAGAAGTTAATTAACTTGTAGGAAAACATTTGCATTTATATGAGTCCCTGGACTAAAAGGAATTGCTTTGGTTTGCTAGACATCAGTGTCAGTCCTAAGTGTTCCTCCCATAAAAAAAAAAATCACATCTCTTTCATGGTCTCCACATCCCATCATCCTCAAAGCACAGGTGTATCAGAAGCCAGGTTTTGCTTATTTTCTGAAGCTCTCAGAACTGCATATTTCATCTTCCTGAGAGACAGAATTTTGTTTACAAATCCAGGACTTTTGCTGTTACTAGGTGGAAAATCAGAGTGCATTCCACTTCTCATCCATTTATTTTCGAAGGATATACTGACCATTTTTCTGAAAGAAATCTAAAAAAATATATTACACTTTGTGGACTGTAGAATGAGCATAATCTGTATTGGAAAAGGTCCACATTGCTGAAGGTATGAGTAAGTTCTTGCAAGTGGAAATAGGGATGTTGCTTGAAAAGCTCCGTCTTAACTCCACATTAATGCCTGATCTCCCAAGTTTCCCAAGTTTCCAGGGAAGTATCCTCTGGAAAGAAACACGATAAAAATCTACACTAGAAATGTATGACTTGGAAGAGCAGTGCCAATGTCAGAACTGTGCTAAATTGAACTATTATTTTGCATACATTTCTTTTTCATGATCCACCTGTAGTAATTCTTGTTCAGTCCCCTGATTTTTACTGTTTGCTTGCTTGACACCAGTAGCCCCAAGTACAATATTAACGTCTCAATTTTTCACCTTCTCCCAGTAGACATTTATCACGGGAGCAGGAGGTAACAGTGGTCATTACCTGAAGATTAGGGCTCCAGCAGAAGCTTGGGTTAGGGTACCAATGTAGTACTCCTTGCTTCCCAAAAACTAGCCTGTGCAACATGCTAGCAGCTTCCAAGGCAGCATGAAGGGTGCATTCTCCATTTACAGGGGCAAAACTTGTGTTTGTAGATATTGGTAGCAGAAAATTATGTCTAGCTTGTTTCACTGGGAGCTGCTTTTCTCCCCTCTCTGGTCTTGCTGTCAGGCTCTGTCTGGCCTGCTTATAACTACTGAGCTAGCTCATACAGAGTTTGCGGTTGGTTGGGAAATGCAGTGTTCTCCTATTGTGTCCAGGCAACTGAAACAGACAGTGTAGAAAACCTGCTTGCTGACAGGTATTTCTGGGAAGGTTATGCCAGGAAATGCAGAGCAAAACTGGTCAAAAAGCTGGCAGAAGACATTTTGAAACACTTTTCCTTAGGCTCTTCTTCCAGATAGTTTTTTTTATCTAGAAGAGAGATACATGCTGCAGAAATGGTGTGCCAATTTTCTGGATGTTACGAATAAGATGTAACTTTTGATAGTGAAGCAGGGAGGAGGAATCTGAAATACATGTTAGTTTTTCTAAACATTATCGGAATGAAATTCACAAAATAAACTCAGTGGTTTTCTGTGTCTCTACACAATGGTTTTGTTCTATGTTTTCTGACTTAATTGAGCAGAGGAGCATAATGAGACTACCTTTCCTCCTCATATACAGTCCGTTAAAGTTCAGTAGTGTTGACATGCTGTCAGAATGCTTTATTTCTATAAGAGGATTGTCAGGGGACAGCACAATGGGCCTCAGTTTTGTGTGAGTCAAAATGGAATACTGGCTAGAACTTGGCAGTAAAAATACAGTTGCTGCTGATTTTAATGTTATTTCCATGAGAAGCACTTTTATCGGGTGGAGAACTGTACTGCACCAAATTGTTAATTTATCAAAGGCGATTATTGCTTCTGGGGGTATTCCTTGCATGGCTGCTCGTTCACACATGTCTAGAAACACAAGGTTTGGCTTGTTCTTTTCCTTTCCATAGCACTGCAATTGAGCTGTAAGATAGCTCTACTCTTCTTTATGGTCTATATCTACTGCTATTTAGCTGAATATTTTTCGAAATAGGGAAGACTTTAAAAATAATGCTTAGGTTCAGGAATTCTTTATTATAATAACATTTTCATCGCTGGCCAGGACATTTAATTAAGAAGCCTGCAGGGGAAGAAGAGGGATTAGAAAATGAGCAAACACAAGAAAATTCTGGCAATTAAGATGTTTTAATTTGGTGGTGCTTGCAAAACAGGAATGAATCAACATCAGTATGAAATATTCAGTTGTCTGAATTGACTAGAATTATTTACTGTACATATAAATCCTTAATCTACACCCTGGGCTTTGTTTGAAATAACAGTAAGTCTCTGATTCTCTGCTGCAGAGGAAGTGTTCACAGCTCTGGAGACATGTTGAAATTAATCTGTCTTTTTCCAGTTTTGAATCATTTCTGGTTGGATGCAGATCTCCAGGAATACTCTGTCTGCCTGTTCTTATATATGGTCTATGCTCTTTGTCACAGACAGGGAACAGAGCTCATATTCAGACTTTGTATAAATGAATGTTCCTGCAACCCTCAGGTAACTTTCCCATGGTTGCCTGTCATTGTATGACTGTTGTTTTTCCACTGCAGAGTGGCTGGGGAGTAGTGTCTCAGCTCCCTAGAAGTTGTCTCCAGAATGATTGCTTTTATTTATTTTGGACTTGATGCATTGTTAAGGATCATTTTACTTAATCTAGCCTTAATCCCTTTGCAACCTCCCTTGCAATCTCCTCTAAAAATATTTGGCTTCTGCTTGCAACTTACAACTGGGACTCCTTCAAGTTTCAACCCACGTATCAACAAAAGTTTACTTTTTTATGTTTCCCTTAACATTGTCTTACATTTTAGCAGCACTTTTTTGCCCTGGTTTTGGAATTACTTTTATTGGGCCCATGGCAGTGGGGTTGGACTAGATGATCTTCAAAGGTCCTTTCCAACCCAACCCATTCTCTGGTTCCTCACAGTTTACTTGAACATTTTTTGGATTATGCTCCAATTAGGGAATTAGCAGTCTCCTATGCTGATGATGAGCAGCTATTGCCCCTTTCCACATAGAATACTGCAGTCTTGAGAGCTTAAAGGAGTTCACTTATGGATACACATGGGTAGATATAATAAAAAAAAAATCCATTATGAGGTTTTATTTTTATTTAAATTAAATTTGTATCAAGGGTGCTCCAACCTTCTGTGGCAGGTTTCAGTATAAATTCAGGTTTCTAGGATGCACATTCTCCTGGGAAAGCAAATGTTAAGATTATCTTAAAATAGTCTAAGTTTATGTCATTTCACCTTGCTGAACATTGCAATACCTATCCTTGAATTCATCTCTGTAATTGTAATGTGGTTGTAAACTAACCAACCATACCTATTTCCCAGTTGCTGCCCAATTTTATGTTTGTCTTCAGTAAATCTGTTTTGATTTATCCTGAAGACTTATTTCCAGTATGTGTATATGGAACATATCACGTATGTTGCGCCTTCTCCAGCTATCATCTGTTGGAATTCAGCTTTGTGGCCTTATTCAAGGTCCTTACAGATGTCTTTCTGGTGGTCATTTGGCAATTACCAGCTGCAGATTGTATTTACTTTGTGGGCGTGGGTAGGATGTTGTTCTTCGCACATGCTGAGCATATAGCATGTGCACTTCCACCATCTGTCTGATAGCTCACAGCTTCATTAGGATTTTTTCTAGCTGTTGTTCACTCTCCAGTCAGTCAGCACCTTATGGATGAAGAACAGATATTTGTGCTGTTTCTTTTGCCACGTGAGAATAAGTGGACTTCTAATTAGCCTCCTCTAATTTTCATGTCAATAATTAACTGAAAAGGTCTGAAGCAGAAGCCTCCTGTTTGTGTAAGCACATGACTACACTATTAGTTAAATGTTCATGCAGTAGGTTGTAGAATCATAGAATGGTTTGGGTTGGAAAGAACCTTAAGATCATCCATTTCTAACCCCCCTGCCATGAGCCAGGATTCCTCACACTAAACCGTGTCACCCAAGGCTGTCCAACCTGACCTTGAACATTGCCGGGCATGGAGCATTTACCACTTCTCTAGGCAATCTTTTCCAGTGCCTCACCACCCAGAAGTAAAGAACTTCCTTATATCTAACCTGAACTTCCCCTGTTTTAGTTTAAACCCATTGCCCCTTGTCCTGTCATTAGTCCCTGATGAAGAGTCCCTCTCAGCATCCTTGTAGGCCCCTTCAGATACTGGAAGGCTACTATGAGGTCTCCACACAGCTTCTCTTCTCCAGGCTGAACAGCCCCTGTCTTTGTATGGGAGGTGCTCGAGCCCCCTTATCATGAAGGCATTTTTGTGGGCAGTGTTGTAGTTTCCATATGGTCTCTAGAATGAGAGCTCCGCATACCTAAAAATGACACATAGCAAACTTTGTTTTCTGTACTTCTGTTTTGGTTTTGGTTTTACCTAATTGGTTTCTTGTTATCAACAAAATCTAAATATCTCACATGCTTGTTTCTTTAACTGGCTATTACTAATACCAAAAGAACAGATTTTCTGAGCTATCTTGTCCTCCCTTACACATTTGCTGAAGGGCACTGCACAGTACACTGACAGATAACTTGCTGTTGGAAAGTTATAGTATCCAAGGCAAAAGCAATAGCTTGCTCCCTTTACTGGGGACTGAGGGTCAGTCATGCTTTTGCTTTACATGCAGAACATTCTCATAAAGGAAATTAAATTAAGTACTCTTCAGATTTGTTAAATCTTGATAAGTGGAATTACTTAAAACTAAATTTTATAAAGCATTTTGTAAAGCATTTTAAATAATGTTTTAATCAGTTGGTGTTTATACCTTTTGTCTTAGTAGCACTCAGTTGGAAAAGATCAATGATTATTTTATTCTGCAAAGACTATAAAACTTTAATGGGTTGCATAATAACTATAACTCATAAAATCTACAGTTTAAATATAGATGGTTATTAACCTGCTTTTAAAAAGATGCAATTAAAGTGAAAAGGAATTACTTTAAAGCAAGTATTTGATTACTGTAGTGTGAGGAGGAAAAAGGGTGATAAAATTCTGAAATCAGTATTATTTCTGTTGATGAGACAGACATTTGGAAAGATTTGAAATAAGGCATGAGTCTTTCCTATCCTTAGGCATGTTTGTGCTGCTAATCTCGCTGATTAACTATTTACTGAAGTTTGTTGTACAACCTGCAGTTCATTCTTCTTAGGAATTTCAAAGATATTTGTGGAAAAAAGCATGAGTTTGCATGACAGATAGTTTTGCATGCAGTAAATACATTCCTAAGCACAATTACCTCGTTAATTGCTTATTCATAGCATGCAGTAACAGTGCTGTGTTATTCAAGAATTTGTCCTGAACCAGACTCACTTTTATCCTTTATGGTAATGAAAAGATTTGGGACTCACTGTTTCCCATTCCTTTTAGTCGCAGTAGTTTGAGCTGGGACATGGCACATACTGAATAACTTATTTATCTGGAGTCACTGATGCAGTCTCTGATGGAATATTTCTGTAATGTCCATGTCCTTTCTAATTTATTTTATCCTAACATTTGTTTTTATAAGGGAAGAAAATCCCCAAAGGTTGTATATTGGACTTGTACAGTAGAATTGAATGTCCAACTCTAGATTCTCATGCAACTACTGTTTTTCCTGGCATCTTTCCTTTGGCTCTGAATGCTTGAAGTGACACTGTGTAAATATCCATACAGATTGAACTAGTAATCAAAATGATTCATAAAAAAATTGTATATAAGCTTGTATCTGTCGGGAAATCAGTATTTCTCTTTTAAATACACTTTTTTAATATAAAATAAAGGCATATCAAATTCTTACTGTATAAAAGAATGCAAATCAACAATTTCCTATCAGATGTTATATTTTGTCCAGAATTAAATGTTTTATGATGCCATGAATAGAATGTTTTAGATGACTTATTGCACTTGCAGTTTTTTTTATCAGAATCAAAAAATATCAATTGTGTAATTTTATTGCACAACAAAACCAATCATATTTAGAATTAAATGTAAACTGTCTAAACAACTAAAATCAGAAGGCTACATAGTCTATAACTCAATAAAAATGTCAAATTAAAAAAAAAAAATGTAGGAAAAAGAGTCTTAATTACAGTTAGAAGTTGGATAAAGGCTACTGGAAAGCTGACCAGCAGAAGCTTCTTTCATTGGTTTCTTACTGTAAGACTGCTGGGATGTTTGAATGGCACAGACAGCAAGCGTAAAGAATGGAGGCCATGACATGACTCCCTGCAGTTGAACAAAATGAACCCTGTGAAGGGAATATTTGAAGAAAATTTTAGGGGATTTGTATTACTTTAAGTCGTTCCTGGGACATTTGTCAAGAAGCCAGAAAAGGTGTAAAGCTGCAGCCTTTACTTTGTTTATTCCTGCACAGTTTTCACTAGGCTTATCTGTAATTTATCATGTCCATGCTTTCTTTACAGTACAGGGAACTGTGTCCATTGGACAAAGATATCCATTTCAGATCCTTAAACAGTATGGGCTGATTATAGGGTTGCATTTTTTTTTTTTTTTGTTCAGCAGTCCACACTCAGAGAAGTCAAGTAACTGATCTGACGTAGTACCTATGCATCTTTGGTTTCAGCAAGTAGGACAATGAGATTATAACAAGATAACAAAAGCCAGAACAGGGCAAAGCATTATCTTTTCCTATGGCTTTTCTCTGACAACTTATGGAAAAGCAGAAGAGTAGGAAAGAGATAAAGCAACGCTTGCCAGACTATGTCTCTAATGAGGTATGTTTTAGGAAGTTCTTGAGCCAGATGTTGTCTTGGCATGTGATAGCCTTCCATGAGTTAACATGCTGAACTGGATGGAATAGGCAGGAGAGTTTCTTTTAACTACTAATGTAGTAATTTGAGTTTCCTCATCCCCTTCTGTAGACGGTGCCTAATATACCCAAGTAAGGCAGATGCATAGGGCATCCAAACTAGACAGGACTGCATGAGCAATGACTTGGTATAAGCAGTAGAAGTCTAATGAAGATTTTTAAGGTGCTGTGCTTGTGGGAGCTGGAAGTGGATGAAAAAATGTGCATCACCTTACTGGCATTTTGTGTTTGAAATGTGCTGATTTACTAACAGATCCATCCTATTACGTTACTGGTGTTCCTAGGACTTGGTTGACAAACATGAGTCACAGGAGTGATGCCAGGGTTAATTATAGCAGCACCTTCCCAAATGGCAGTATCATCTCTGGGAAGCAGTAAAAGCTACTGTTGGCATTAGGAAGTAATGGAAGAGAACAGCGTCTGGAAGAGAAGCAGCGGTACTGAGACTGCCAGTGAAAGTGCTGGAAAATACATGGTATTGGCTTGGAAGAGGGGTACGAGGAAGAGCAGAAAGGTTTCAAGAAGAAAGACTTGGAAATAGCTCAGAACAGGTATTTGGAAGATGTATTTGTTTCACACACAGAGGCACAAAAACGTAATGGTGGAAATATTGCAAAGCAATTTAAAATATCCAGTTTCTAGTTAGAGTCTTTACAGGTTTGTTCCTGGCAGGAATGGTTCCTTTCCTTTGTAGTTACATGTTTTTCTCCAAGAAATTAATATTTCCTGAAACATTTGGAAGGAAGTTTTTCTTTTTAGATCTGTCTTCTCATTTTCATTTTACAAGAGCTCTATCTGCTTGAAGCTTGCTTATGTTTTCCATTCCAAATTTGAAAGGGAGAATTTACCCTGTTACTTATTGAAAATATGTCTCAAACTGAACTAAAACAAACACAAAATCAAAAAGAGTCTGTGCTTCTGAAATCAAAGAAAATCCTTTAAGAACAAACCCTCAGGTACTATAAAATATCATAGCTCTATAGCCGTTCACTCTCTTCCTCAGTAAGGATTCCCTGATGAAGGGGAATTGCTCTTAAATTTCTGTGAGCAAAGACAATAGCATGTAATTTTGGTCTTAAGTGCCTTTCTTTTGCATTAAGCCAAGCCATAAATAAAAGTAAAGTCTGCCTCAGCAGATACTGTGCATGCATGTCTCCTCTGTAGCATCATTAAAAAAAAAAAATCCTGTCTTTTCAAACAGACTTTCTAAAATGTAAAAAAATGTCTGTTTCAGATGACACCGAATTGCACAAGAGC
This sequence comes from Forpus xanthops, assembly GCA_032466535.1. Taxonomy (NCBI): domain Eukaryota; kingdom Metazoa; phylum Chordata; class Aves; order Psittaciformes; family Psittacidae; genus Forpus; species Forpus xanthops. Next base: position 20,526 of record JASSUY010035518.1, read on the forward strand.
TATGGATCTGCAGATTAGTTTTTATTTCATTTCCTAGTACCCCAACATTTATTCGATTGCAAAAAGTTGTATTTCATTTCGAATTATTTCCTTTAATTGTTTCTTCACAAGGCAGTGAAAATTTAAAAATACAGAACATGCAGTTTATAAAATTCTCATCCTTTCTTACACATTTCTGTGATTTTGTTGCCATCTCTGTTTCATACTAGTTGGATTCACAGTAAAACACTGTCATATTTTATCTATCTGTGTTTCTTAAAACAGCATTTCTGTGCACTGGAACACACCAGGAGAAAGGTTGTGAAGAACATCTTCAAGTTCAGTAATTAAGCATCTTAAATATATTTGTTAAGCTTTTCAGTAAGACTCAAGATTAATCAGTAAAGCAAAAAAACACTTAATACTGCAATAGCGTAGTATTTAGTATATAACTTCTCTTAAATAAGAGGAGGATTAACAATCATCTGCTTTGGTCTTTAGCTATCATTGACAACGTTTAAGTCTTCAACCTAAGCAAGGATTTAAGATGATTATGCAAGCAGCAGATCATTTAGATGGTTACAGCTCGTGATAAGTATGCATTATTCCAGGCTTCTGAGCTATGCTAAAAAATTATTGTCTTGCTAGGCTTTTGTCACGTAACAATATAAAAAGTAATTTTGTTTCTAGCTGTTCATCTTACAGAATGAGGGAGAAACTCCAGGTCTTAGAAGAAATTTTGCTGAGAAAGCACATTGTTGCTGATAGAGATAATACCTAAAGAATTGGCAGTTTCATTGGATAAAATTTGCCAGTCTTACAGATAGCACCAGTCAGATATTTTTTGAATTAAGAGAAGTTCTGTATGGCAACAGGAGCTTATGTGGACTCGTCACAAACTTGGGAATTAATTTGGATGCTGTTTGTACCTAGCCCAAAACTCTGAATGATGACACAGACATGCGCTGTTTTAACTTTTTCTTCTCATATTCTTTGAGCCTGAAGTAGCCTTTTTGATGTATTTCTTCCTGAGAACTGTAATACTGAAGCACATAGAACAAAAGAAAATCTATTCAAGTTATTCTAATGAGTTTGAAACTCAAAAGTTCAAGTTGAAATTATAGTCTTTCAAAACATATCCTCAGGTCTTATTTTATCTCGTCTCATTTATCCATCATTAATTTTACACAAGAGATGTCAATTGTGTGTAACATTAATTTGACTTTACCATCTATCACTTCTGTTACAAGGTAATCACTAACAGCCTGTCTTTCACTTCTCCTCATTCAAATGATTACTAGCTTGGGCCTTCTTTTAAGTCTCCATGAAGAATTTTATAAAATAAATATTGCTAAAATATCAGTAGGTAACCTTTTAACCAGGTCTTTGGCTATTGATAATTTGTTTGATTCTAAGCTGAATCCTTCATTTGCATCAAGTCCAGCTTGCTTCTGCATCTTTTGGCATGGAGAGGCTAAGTAGATTGGCAGAGATCAGTACATCCAGCAAAATGGGTCTTGACTAGTTCTGTAGATTGCTCATCCCCATTAGCTAATGACAATTCCCAGGGCCTAGTCAAGCTTCTTCTGACTTTGGTAAAGTAATTTCTCTCTTTTAGTGCTCTGATTTACTTCCCATTTCAGTAACAGGGAGTGGTAGTGCATTCATGCCCTCAAGGCTCTGTTTTCACGCTCTGGTTGGTGTTTTGAAAACAAGACTTACATTCACAGAAGGCTTGGAAAATGTGATGTGCCTGAAGAATCTGACAAGAGACAAAGATTTTCACCTATGTGCCCTGTCAAAGTTTTTTGACGTATTTTTAATGCGTTCTGTGTGCGTAAGGTCCAACTCCCAGATGCCTTCCCCAAATTCTACAAAACATTCTAGTTATTGTCGGATTATTGGGATTTGTCAGTGATGACTGCCTGATAACATCACCTAATTTCTGTTTTCATGTGCATATGTATCAGATATGCTTAAGGCAAAATTATGTTTTTGTACCTATGGGCAATTTTTTCATTGTTCCGTAGAGATTAAGAAAGATGTTATTGGTAAAACCTACAGTTATTTTGTAATCTGTCCTTGGGCTACCTCATTGATCCATCTCTAGACAAGCATGTGAAAATATTGCATAGCAGTGAAAACATTTAGGTTGTTAAAATGTTTTTTCTGCTCACCCTAGCTGTACAGCAGAGAAGAATGGGACCACTTCCCTGGGGAAGGGGTAAAATTTCTGGGCATGGAATATGTTCTGGATTCCCCAAGAGTCTCTGGGCATTTATTGTCCATAGGTCAACCGCAGAGAGCCTGCTTCTCACTGTGAGGGTGGTAAGACACTGGCACAGGTTGTCCAATGAAGCTGTGGCTGCCTCATCCCTGGAAGTGTGCACAGTTGGGTTGGACAGGGCTTAGAATAACCCAGTCTAATGGAAGGCGCCCCTGCCCATGGCAGGGGATTGAGACTACATGACCTTTAAGGACCCTTCCAACACAAACCATTCGATAATTTAAACAAAAAAAATGTAAATGAATATATTTGATCTGTAAAGACAAATGGCTTAATCCAGTTATGTATTAGACCTCAAAGTCTCATTTTATATAATGATTTAAAAAGGAAGGTGGTAGACATCTATAAACTTAATGGTAGAAAGGACAAGCAATTAGACTACCACAATCTTATTTATAGAATATTTAGGGTTGGAAAGGACCTTAAGATCATCTAGTTCCAACACTCCTGCCATGGGCAGGGACATCTCCCACTAAACTGTGCCACCCAAGGCTCTGTCCAACCTAACCTTGAACACTGCCAGGGTTGGAGCATTCACAAATTCTCTGGGCAACCCATTCCAGTGCCTTGCCACCCTCACAGTAAAGAATTTCTTCTTCAGATCCAATCTAACCTTCCCCTGTTTAAGTTTGAACCCATTACCCCTTGTCCTGTCAGTACAGTCCCTCATGAAGAGTCCCTCCCCGGCATCCCTACAGGCTCCCTTCAGATACTTGAAGGCTGCTATGAGGTCTCCATGCAGCCTTCTCCAGGCTGAACAGCCCCAACTTCCTCATCCTATCCTAATATGGGAGGTCCTCCATTCCCCTGATCATCCTTGTGGCCCTCTGGACTTGTTCCAGCAGTTCCATGTCCTTTTTATGTTGAGAACACCAGAACTGCACACAATACTTCAGTTGAGGTCTCACAAGAGCAGAGTGGAGGGGCAGGATCACTTCCTT